>JAMKCH010042652.1:0-21983 GCA_023653785.1 Ophioderma brevispina | reverse complement strand
AATTTCAGAACTACTGCCAACAAACATATAAAATAATATCTATGGGTACAAAAGTTTGATTTCATGTGTCGAAATTTACATTATTGAAAAATATCAACCTATACGATAATAATTATTCTTAATTAATATCCTTGTTATTTGAAAAAAGATACTCACAAAATCCGCACATACATTTCTGTTAATCTTTAAAACTCTCTGTAGTGAAGATTGCAGCTTCGGAACTGTAAAAATCAACTGTCCCGTCCCTGGTTGAAATGTTAAAACCTTATGTATTCCTTTAAATGTTGCATTGCATTTGTGGGAAATTATGACGTTATGTACGTACTTGTTTACGTATCGTACTTGTACGCTTTCTCTGGACGGATGGAGGGCAAACCTTTTTTGAAAGGAGTTGACTAATTTTTTTAAAAAGTGAACTTTCCACTCCTTTGTGTTTTTCACTCTAAATTTACCATGCTTCCACTGTTCGTGAGATTGAGGAAAATCTGCAAATCACAATATTTCAAATTGAAAGTAAACACAACTTAGACGTACCAGACCGTTTTGTACAGGTCCTATGGAGATTACCCAAATTTCACTCTAAGAAAAAATGCCTCAGGCACCCTTTCTGCCCCCCCCCCCCCCATTTGCAAAGTCTAGGTATGCCACTGCAACAGGCCAGTAGCCAGGAATTTATGTTGGGGGTGCGGATTGTGCCAGAGTGGACCTTTATTGCGTACCACAAACCAATTTTTTTTTGGGGGGGGGGCTGGGTTGGAGGAACATCACAGGCGTTTGAAGAAATCGCACAATACCACCAGCTTCGGTGCTTTTGTTTTTCATTATAACGGCACAACCATTAAATTTTAGGATAGCGGCAAACTTTAACATGAAGAAGCGGACCTTCAACATGGCAAGGGCGGACCTTCAAAACATAAAGAGGACCTTTGTCGTTTTTTGGGGGTGCGTTGCCCCCCCCCCCACACCCCTGGCTACGGCCCTGCCACTGCATGTGAAATTGGGGCAACAACTGGTTATTTCGTGTCCAAGGAAATAGTTTATCTGTGGTTCTCTAACGCACACAGACTGACTGGTCGATCTTAATTGCACATATATTCGTATGTATTTTGGTAGTTTGGTGCCTAAATCTTTCCCCTACATCAATCATGCAAGATTTGATATTTACCAAACTGAAGGGGGCCTTCATTTTCAGTACGTATTACAGTTATTCGGCTTCTTCCTCTGCTTCGCTCCAAGGTATGTTGAACTAGACAGGCTTACAGGATCTGTTAAGGAAGGCAGGGTAGAAACATGTCATCTGATGGAGAAGGCACACGTTGTGTTTTTAAGGAACCAGAGTATGGCATATTCATTGATTGGGAACCGGGGTATACCATGAATCATCTGATGAGAGGCAAGGTTGTTTAAGGAAAAGGGGTATAGCATGAGTCTCTGATGAGAGGGCATATGATCTGTTTTAGGAAACAGGGTGATAGCACGAGACATCTGATTGCGAGGGAACCGGATCTGTGTAGGAACCATACGGCGTATGCAGGAATCATCTGATTGTGATGGTATCAAGAATGTTAAAGGAACCAGGGGTTATAGTAGGAGTCATCTGATGGTGAAGGCAATGATCTGTTTGAGGAATCAGGGGTAGAGCATGGAGGCATTCTGATTGAGGGGCACATATCTGTTTGAGGAACCATGAGTAGTATGAGTATCTGATTGAGGAAGCACAGGTTCTGTTTAAAGCACTAACAAAAAACAGTTTTGGAAGAGCATGCCCGATTTCCCAAAAAATTTTGAGATTTGCCATTGATCATTGGCTATAGTAGAGTAAAGAGAGCACATGACCCCAAAAAAATGCAACAGAAAGTTTTTTGGCATTTTCTGGTAGCATAGGGTCAGTTTAACATATATCAAAAGTGTCAAACAAAATCGAAGTTCCAGAAAGTGTTCAAACTATGACATACACAAAATGTCCGCCATCCGCCATATTGAAAAACATAAATCCTTATTCTCTGGCAATAAATGGGCTAAAGGACAAACAAGATGTCATTTCCTACAAATTCTAGCATAACAAATCCATTAAAATTAGTTTTATGAAGATGAGATATATCTGAACTCTAATCCAATATGGCTGCCATCCGCCATGTTGGAAAGTACAAATTCTTGTATCTCTGGTAAGATGGGCCAAAAGACAAACAATGTGTCATCTCCTACTAATTCCTAGTATTACAAATCCATTACAATGGGTTTTATGAAGTTGAGATAATCATCCTTGGCCTCTAAATCCATATGACTGGCCAATCCAACCATTGTTTAAAATTAACATCTTTATTCCTGGTACCACTGGGCCAAAATGACAATAATGGTGTTATTTGTTTATTAATTGTACATAAGAAATATTAACATATGTTTACATTTTGAGAGCACCTTGACATCTTAAAAATGGCCACTGTCTGCCATTTAAAAAAAAATAAACCATTAATCCTATTTATATGCCCAGTAGATCACAGTGACAAATGAGGTGCCATTTTCTATTAATTCAGGGCATTTAAAAACATCCAATTCGAATTTCAAATGATTTTTAATGGGCTATTTCTAAAATGTGTAGCATATGATTTTTTATTCATCTATAAATCTATCACATTATGTTCTTACAGTGTATAGTTTTAGTTTTTTAACTGAAAGTACAATTTCACATTGTTCACCTCATCATCACCAAAATGTGGCCAAAATACATTGCTTCCAGTTAGATGAATCGACCATTACTATAACTATTACATTTAGTCTCAAGTGCATCGGCGAGATCGACACCGGTTTAACTTGGTCCATGTTTTCGCTGAATGTTCACAAGCTGTTGTGAAAACTTTTTGGAAGTACCTGTTAGCGTGTAATGATTCTGATTGATAACATTAAACAGGGACACCATGGGTTGTAGCATTCATCTTTCTGTGATTGAGGATCTATATGGTAGACAAAATACTCCGAAACAGCTCATAAACACAGGGGTACCCTGAAAAAAGATTTTGGCCAACTCCAAATATTATTGAAGTCGTATCGCAACCTGAAAAATGCATGGCAAAGAAAAGCATTGGAGCAAATGTCATCAGGCATAAGGGCTTCAGAGACTTGATATCTACACACGTTTTCTCCTTGGCCCAAAAGTATTGCAACATGCAGAAAAAGCAATTTATAATTTCACAAATTGATTAAAAAAATTGCTATAAGGAGTTCTTGACTACAACTACGTAATTATGTTCAAAGTGGGGTTTCAACAGAGTGAGGTTCCAGAATCAAGTCGTGGGGACAAACGTTTAATTTGAATTAAGAACAATATGGCGGGTTGTTATTTAAAGAAGCTGGCTAATGATACTTGCCGATTGTACTCCAGAAGGTAAACAAGGGAGGAACGTCAAAAATGGATGCCAAATAGTCGCGTTTGAAAGAACTTACGAGTTTGTCAGGCGTTTACTCTAAATGTTTAGGGCCAAAATCGGTTGGTTGTATGGACCGGAAAGACGATAATGTCAATAAAAGATTGGAGCAATTTCACCACCGTTGGACTCGGGAAATTTAATGGAAAGAAGAGGGTCACGTGATAAACTGAAAACAAATTTTAAATGACACCGTCTGACATTGTGCTGTTTGGTCATGTAAGGTGAACGCGTTAATTTACACATGATTTATGTAAACCACGCGAGTTATCATTAGAATTGCATTAAGGTGTCTCGGATTTTTCGAATATTTCGAGACGACTGTCTTCCATTGAATTTTATCTCCGGTCTACACAACCAATCATGATTTTTTCCCATAAAAATTTAGTAAAACCTAATGAAACCCGTACACTCCACTAAGTGGCTGTTTTGAAGCCACATCTTTCGTGTCTGTGTCTGTGTCTGTATTCCGTCTGGAGTGCAAGCGACAAGTAATCGTTTGCTGTTCGTTTATTCGCCATAGTTAGGGAACGTGGCAATCAAATCAAAACGTTTTTTTTCACTCTATTGGCTTTGGGGAATATATCTGTATGATAAAAAAACAACTTTGGATCGTATTGAGTGGTCATAAAGGTCATGATATAATTTGAAATTCAATTGGTGAGTTAGCATCGTTTTCTGAATGTTGCAATACTTTTGGACAGTGCCACGATGTGTAGTACAAAAAAGATCTATTTTTCCAATTTAGGTTGTTGACCTATGCCATGGCAACTGCTGTTTTTGCTATATCATATCTGCATATCCTTTTTTTCCCAGCAAAATTTGTCACAGTTGATTCATGTCTATATACCTTATTTGCGATCCAAGTTTTGCGACGTCAGTGTGCTGTCTTTTGTGTTGGTTCCACCAGGTATCATGGAAGACATGGATGCTTTGCCATAATGGTCAAATGTGAAAGATGCATACTTATCAGCCGCCAAATAGGTGCTCTTTCTGTCCATTTCAAAGCGATTTGTTAAAAAAGAACCTCTATCAACGTACAGTAATCAGTGTTGGCACTGTCTCAGGCCCAGCAAAGTTTCTGACGAGAACAAATGTTCGTAAATGGCCATCAGAAAATGGGCTTTATCTGGCTTACATCTGGCCTAAAAAAACTGATGGTGGATATGGTGGACAGTCCATGGCAAAGCACCGTATCTAACGACAGTTCTTACGATGTGTACTAAATGGAATCTTGAATAACAAGAGAGCTTGATCATCGGTTACCTTGATGGCCCGAGAGATGCAAGGGTCTTGAATTTAGCTTTCCGTTTGCATTAGAAAAGTGAGCTTGTTTCCCATTTTTTGACTGTATCTTCCTACTTGGAACAGCGCTTTTTAATTGACATCCTCACAGATTTTCCGTGTGATGCAAATGGTTCTCAAGGCATTTTCTCTGTGAAGCGGAATGCTGTTCAACTTGGCTGCAAGTTTGACAAGTCATTCTTGCTTCTCTTCCTTCATGAGGTTATTGATGATTATACATTCTTTCACAGTTGACACTATCAAAGCAGTGGTTGTCTTCATGGATACAAAGTGACACTAAACACAAAAGGGACAACACACCTGAAAATCCGCAATAATAGGATCGGCAAAAACTAGGTGGGTAGACAGCCAAATGCAACAAAATTTCATGCTGTTTGTGTAGAAAAGAAGACGTTCTCCAAATGATATGGATAGGCAGGATCTCACGAAATAATTGGTGACCCGAAGGGCAGAAGGAAATTGCAGAGTGATATAGCAAAAAAAGACAATCCCCATGGCATAATTTAAGTCCAACAATCCATATTGCAAAAGACAAAGATCTATTGATATCCTGCAGAAGAGGGGCTGTATATGACCTTACTTAAGTCTGGCAGAAACAAGAGAAAAACATAGGTCTGACTTCTGAAGCGCTTATTGCGTGATAGAACATTTGTTGAATCTGCTGTTTGCCCATGCACTTTTGGTTGCGATTATACCAGACTTTACTACAGATATTTGTGGGTGCAAGAAGATATTTCTTCAAAGTAATTCATGGTGCCATGTGTTACAAAGCTTGTTCCAGAGTATTTGTACTCCCCAATATGGATCCGGAATAGTAAAGAAGGTGAAGGGTTGCAATGCAATGGTGTCCCTGTTCATGGTCAGCAATCGGAGTTCTTTTATGGTAAAGGCTACCAAGGGCATTGACGCAGAAACTAACATTGTAGAAGGGCCGCTGATGTGGGTTCGGTGCCGAGATGGCGATTAACTTCCGACGATTAGTAGCAGGAATGCGCTCAGGAAGGCATTCCAGATGTGAGCAGTTAAAGGAATAAATGATCTCGGATGGCTGACCGGTAAGATCTTGGGGTCTAACGCGAGGTCATTGAGATCGTTCTACTGACCCCAGAGACGAGGGTCTATACTCTTGACTTTTTAGGCATCAGTAGTTCAGTGCCTCCTCAGAGAACATGCGGTGGAAGAGTGTAATTTGCGTCGAACGGATCTTTGGTGTTCTAAAAAATCTGAAAGCTGTTCACCAATAAAACCCTCTGCGCAAAAACTCAATATAGGAGAACTTATTTACAGCTCATGCAGTTGATGTGCAAGACAGATGGTCAAAATTCAACTAACTGGGACTGGATAGTACAAAGGGGGAAATTGTTTCCCCTTGTTCTTCAGTATGCATCACCAATGAAATTGTACCTGCAGAAAGAATGGAATGCGCCAACGCTTGTGAAAATTCATGTAAAATATGGATCAAGAACCATTCTCAATGAGAAACTGGATGGCAAGTAGTAAGATGGTCGATCGTTATGTTGCAAACAAGTATCTCTGCCACATTTTGGTAATGATGGAATAGTGCGAAGTGTACTTTAAGAATGACAAAAATTACATGTAAACCACCTAATTTTGAAATGGCGATAGTTTATATCCGAATAAAAATTCAACATGGCTAGGTCAAATTTTGGACAAAATAGCCCTCTAAATATCATTTGAAACAACCATCTTAATTGTATTTCTGTATACCTCAATAATCAAAAATAACACTTTATTTCAATTTTTGCCCATTGGTATCCGAGATGAACGGAATGTCGTAATTTTCAACATGGGACAGATGGCAGCCATATTGGATTAGAGGCAAAGATGAGATTCAACTTAAATAAACCCATTTTTCATGGAGTGGTATGATAGAATTAGAGAATGATATCTTATGTCATTTTGGCCCAATCCGGCACTAGTAGAGATAGAGATACAATCATTTGTACTTTTCAACATGGCAGATGGCGGCCATATTGGATTTGGGTTAGGTGATATCTCAACTTCATAAAAACTGATTGTAATGGATTTTTCATGCTAGAGTTAGTAGGAAATGACATCTTGTTTGTCCTTTTAGCTTATTTATTGCCAGAGATATGCTGATTTATGTTTTTCAAAATGGGCTGATGGCGGCCATTTGTTTATGTCATCGTTGAACACTTTCTGGGACGCGATTTCGTGCAAATTTGATATTTTATTAAACAACTCACCTTATACTACCAGAAAAAGCCAAGAAACCTTCTGTTGCAACAATTTTTTTGGGGTTAGTTGGGTACATTGTCATATTATCCTATAACTATTAAACTATACCGGTGAATGGTCAGCTCACAATTCTGCATGTGTCGTAAACGAAGGAATTTTGTAATTAGAATAATTAATATTGGGAGATTCTCCGATAATAATTCAATGACTGCTGGAAACGGTCTTCCTATATGGAATAACCGTGAAATTGCGCCATGATACGTGTATGTCTACGCTCATTCATAGTTGTTCCGTCGGTTAAGGCAAGTCAAGCTTGATGTTATTTTCTTGAGGTGGCACTCATGTTCATCATGGATGGACAATTGCGTTAGCATTTCCAGCTTACTTGGTTTTAAAGTACAATCAGGAATCCCAAATGTAATTACAAAATCACGTATTATGATAAACAATACGCATTTTTGACCATTCGATTGCAGGATATTTACTAGGCTGTGAGTTTATGCTTTATGGAACAAGGGTACACATTGAGTCATCTCAAGGGGCACATGATTCTCATGAGCCATCTGATTGCGAGGGCACTGGATATGTTAAGGAACCCGGGTTGTGCATGAGCCTCTGATTGTGAGGGCAATGGATCGGTTTAACGAAACCACAGCCTGGGTGGAATTTCAAAAGTATGCGACGCATCTATTAAAGTCAACGCATATAATAGGGATTGAAACAGTTAGTTACGAAGCATGCTCAGGATGGGTCAATGATGTACGTGTTGAAATATTTGTGAAATCCACCCCTGATAACAATGGCCACATGATCACCAGGACACAGTTGTTAAAAGATGAGGAAGGAACGGATCTGTTTAAGGAAACGAGTATAGCTTAAGTCATAAACGTGCTCTTTTTCAAAAAAAATTCCACGCCCTGAGGCATTACTAACAGACAATTATTAAATTACTCACAATCGTTTCTATATTCTATGGTCTTAAATTATGTCCCGGGTTCAATGGACCAGTGAAGGGTTCAGAAGGCTGATGGTGATTTGAAATTTCAGGTTGCCCTCGCGTAGGGAGTCTTCATATATTTCGAAGTCAACTGGCAGGGGGAGATTGGCAGATGAATGTCACAGGAGAGTACTCAGTGCTTTCAAAAGTCGCTTGGTTTTCCAGCTTGTTATCAATTCAGTAGCTGTGATACAGGATGTTGTGAAATCTGGGATTGAAACACAAATCAACCAGTTTCGGATATATATATATATTATAGATATATTATATATAGATTAGACTATATTATTATGTGAGAGATATAATATATATCTCTAAAAGTAGTCTATAATAGGCGAAAGAAAGTGATAACAAAAGCGGGCGTTTGTTATCAATTTCTTCGCCTATACATTATTTCTATAACAAAAATCCACATCAGATTCGTTTGTCCCAACTCACCATTCTTACGTATACTGTGCAGTTCGGGGGAATTGCTTTTGTATTCACTCATTACGGCGTTAGGGCGAAAATATTGCCCTCCCCCGAACCACCATCCCTGTGTATTGCGGGTGTAGTCGTTTTGGATAACAAAATAATCTGCAAATTAATTTATGCAAAAGAAGGATAATCCCTATATTAACAGGATATGTAATATTAATTAATTTAAATAACTATAAGAGCTTACTTCAACTAATGACATTATTAATATATAGAATTGATATCTATATATTATATAATATATAGAATAATGATATATATATAATATGTATAATATTATATATATATATAAGCATATTGCGCTAAAAATTTATGCAGTTTCATGCATAACGGCATTCATCAGACAAACTGAGCATAGTTTTTTTTGTCTGGATTCCGAGGAAATGATTGTTCGTGCATGAAAGCTCAACGCAAGAAAGGTGTGCGTTAGGGTGTAAACGCATGCGGCCAGAGAGCGCACGATGAATGCATTTCCCGCTAAATCAGGCAAACCCAGACAAAGGTGTTCATGTCCTTCGTCTTGCAGTGGTTTTCTATTATGGCCGACATTTGATATAGTTTACGATTTTGGTGATCAGATTTTTGTCCTTTCATTGAAGTATAGCGAGTTTTTACATCATACATAAGTTTGCATTGTCCAGACTCACGAAATGCGTGTTGGATTTTTTTAGGTTCCCATTCTATATATATATATTCCCCCCCCCCAGTCTGTCACGACATAGTGTCGAATCTGATTTTTTGGTCAAAAATTGAGTTAATAGTTGTTCTGGGTGCATTGATGTAACTCATTTAAATGGTACCCGAAAATAAAAGTGAAAATTTACACCTCCTAACCAAAATAGGCCACAGTCGAATAACAACGCATTTGTATAAAACTGGTTTCACAAACAATCGAATTATTCGAGGCAGCTTTGCGTGTCACAAATATCTCAAAGCAAACAGAATAACATTGTGATAAGAATTTTTTATTAGTTATTACTGGGACAAAGGATTGTTCTTCAGGATCAAAAATCGTGAAATTACCTTTCGATACTTTCATGAGGTTGGTTCTGTATTTCACATTTTTAATTTTTGTGTTTAATTATGTTCTGTTACTTATTGAAAACCGACGGTTTGTGCGTCGTGAAAAAGACTTATCCACGTTTGAAGTTTTAAAGGTTGTACAAACACACCAAAGTTATATTTGTTTGGGGGTGGGCATAGTGACATTAACCATCGTATTACCAAAGGGGAGGAGTTACCACCCCAGGTAAACTTTCCATCGGTGCGCAAAAAACGGTGTTAAACACTTCGTTAAGTCTCCGATAATTATTTCACATTCCTTCTGCTAATTTTGGCGACGAAACAAATGTGAAGGTAGCCCCCTCACCGGGGTAGCGTCGAAGTCGATTGGTTGTAGTGGGTTCTACTACCTCTACTATACCATTATTGAAAATGCAGCATTCTGTTTGTTCAGTTTACTGCCCATTATTCGTGCAATAATGAGCCGCTAATGCATTATCTTATCATTTATTTTCATAATCAGCATACCAAATACACATAAAAAAGGCATATTAACTTTAAAAAAACCTCTCAAACAAACAAAATACAATCAAGTTTTTTTTTTTTTAGGGAATAGAGGTTAAAGGTTAATAAGGTTTTGTAGTATCATCTATGGGCTCATAATGTATCCTCGGGCGGGGAAAAAATTAAAAAAATAATGGGCGCCATTTTGTTTTCTGACCTCGAGGAAGTATTCGTTTAAATGATACTGCTACCCTTAGTTATTGGTTTCGTTGTTTTAAAGACTGTGCAATTTATGGCTTTAAAATTATATGTTGATTAAAAACTAGTCATTTCCATCTCATCTGGGGCCAAACCCCGCATGAAAATCCAAATTCCTACTTTTTATGACAAAATTTCATTTGTTCATTTTATACTCTGATGTGTGTCTGTGGAAAATGACCCACTTTTGCCAAACGTGTGATCTTTGACGTCATTGTGACGCCATAATAGGTATGTTGGAAGCGGTAGAAACGGTGGAACCAATGCTATCAAGGTATACCAACATCGAATAAATATCTATTGCTTATAATATTGAATTATCGGGGTGTTTAACACCTCACCCCTTTAGTAAAACCGTGTTACAAAAAAACAAAACTTGTAAACTTATTGCGAAAGTGTGATTTTCGTGATTGTTACGTGGATTATTCTCCAAACTAAATAATTACTAATAATATACATCATTTCAAAAAAAAAAAACTCCGCCTGTCAGGAACAAATTGAGATTTTTTGGGAAGGTGTTTATAGCGTTCGATGCCCTCTAAATGTTTAGATTATGTTAGATTTATACCATTTCAGTGTTAATTTCGTTTCAAGTTTGGTATATATTTTAGCGTTGTACATTGACTTAAAAGATGGCAACACGATATATGTAATGAGAAATTTAAGGAAAACGAGGAGATCGAATGCTTTTATCCTCCAAAAATCTTTTGAGTTATGAAACATTCCGTTACATTTTAAAATATTTCGAGCTCAATTTGTGAACCGTTTAGCCAATATTTATGCGTGTTACATCAGCATTACACTATTATTATTTTTTAATAAAAGCACGACAATGTTTGTGATTCATTCTCAGTTTTTTTTGAAATGTGATGTTTTTTCTGCAAAAATGAGTTAAAACATATTGGCGACTAATTAAAGATATTAATTTTAAGGAGCCAAATTGTAAGAGGTTGTAATTTTCTGAATTCGTTGGTCATCGTGGTCAGTCTGCCCTATATTTTACAAACGACGATAATGCAACAGTGAATTGTTTTTTTTTTTTGTCCCATCAACATCACCATCATCTTCATCATAATCATCGATCAGTAGCATCATTGTCGTCGTTAAGCTCGATGTTTCATTATTTCGTCGTTATTGCCACCATGATCACCGCCCATCGTTATTCTTATCATCGCGGCATCATCGGCGTCATCATTTTTTAAATAGTTAAAACCCGTAGCTATAGTATCTCCCATACACCAACATTTAGAAATCAACGGAGTGTTTCAGCAATCGAATACGATTCGCTCGATAGAGCACAGCGAATCAAACATTTGGGGTTTGAAAAAACAATCGAAACCACTTCTAGGGCATTTTGAATAAGAAAACAGTTGTTTCTTGGGATTTTTAATACTGTCGTAAGTTAGTAACCATTTCAGTCTTTAACATACACAACTTAAAAATAGCCATTTCCTTTTATTTATTTTATTACCGCCATTCAGAAAACTAAACTTTCAAACCCGTTTTCTCGAACTAGCATTTATGCTGATTCACCACTAGGCAGAACCCACGACGATATATGTTGACAGGTATGTTTAGTTGGCAATCTTCTGCTTTCTACCAACTGTTATATGCGTTTATTTAGCCTTGATGCTTTATCAAGACATAATTATATTAGCATTTGCATAGCTCACTCATTGAGTTTGAGCAATCTGGTATATAATAACCCATGTGTGGCGTATGAGATCAGTAAAGGGCTTCCTAACAGGTCATTGATTCACTTCATTGGTGGATTGCATTTAGCTCGGTGCGGCACTGATGAGAACACAACGTTTGAAAAGGTACTGTCTGCAGATTGAGTATAGATATAAATATATATATACATTTTTGTTTAGCTGTGCAAATTTGCAAATGCTTAACATAGATTACCTGGCCATTCGTACGTATGATAAAACATTTTTTTTAAATTAATTAATTAGTAGCATTTAATATAGGCAATAAAGCAAATTTTGTTTGAACATTTAAATAGTTTTATGAATCGATTGTTGTGCGAGCACTTCAAATAGAATTTTACATCTAAGGGCTTAATAATTATTAAATGGTGATTTTTTGTTTCTGGGTTTTCAACACTTTACGTAGTTTTAACGTGAAACCACAAACTTTCACGATGCCAAGGCCAAACTTTCTCACAATGTTCCCTACATTACCACAACCTATATATTGCTAGCTGGGTTAAAACGTGAATAGTCATTACTTCAACCATTGCCAGGGGCCCCCCCCTATCCACACATCCCACCACCATCATCACCCACACACCATCACCACCACCACCACGACACCAAGACCACCGCATTCCACCACTGCCACAATGGCACCACAAACACCTCATAGGCAAATGGTGACATGTACAAAACTAATTGTCAGCATCTACCATATAAACCACTCCGAGAGAGCATTAAACGTATACACGCTTGAAGATTCAAAGATGCTTTCAGGGGGGTTGCAGAAGGGGAGAGAAGGACCGACACCTAAAGCAAATCAACAAAGAAACATGTATAAATGCAAGTCACCAATGACTGTTTACACTCATTTCAGAAAACATGCAGGCTAGCTAGGTTTGGAGCTTAGTTTTTCCAAAACATTAGCCAAGGATTTTATTGCTAGTGAGGTCACCTAATAGCATAAAATATTTGGTTTGGGAGTGAGATATATCTCCACAAAAAAAGTGCTTTTAATAAAAAGTAGTGTTTATTTTATTGAAATGGAAATAATGTGGATTTTATCAAGCTAAGGGCTGTACTATCTAGGGCGTTTTGAGATATCGCCTATTCCAAGGCACGGAATCTGTTTAAGGAAAACAGAGTATAGCTAAGTCATAAACGTGCTCTTTTTTAAAAAAATCCACTGCCCACTGATGCATTTACTACTACAGAAAGACATTATAATTACTCACAATCGTTATCTATTATCTCTATGGTCTTAACATTCGTCCGGGTTCAATGGAACCCGTGAAGGTTTCAGAAGGCTGATGTTGATTTGAAAAACTGTTCATTGCCTCGCGGTAGGGAGTCTTCATAATTTCGAAGTCAACACTCTGGCAATGGGCTTGAGTGGGCAGAGAATGTCACAGGAGTACTCAAGAGTGCTTCAAATTCAGTCTTGGTTTGCCACTTGTATACCTTCAGTAGCTGTGATACCGTGATGTTTGCGTGAACATCTTAGGATTGAACACAATCACCCTTTTCGTAATAATTATATATCTAGATTATCTATATATTATATATATATTATATTATAGGAGTAGATATTATATTATTATTATATATTATATCTATATATATCTACATATTATCAATCTTACAACTGGTATATTAGGGAGACATTTGAATAATTCATTATCTATAATGGAGCTCTTTATAGTTATTTAAATTAATTAATTCATATCCTTGTACTTTTTCTCGTGGATTACCTAACCCTTCATTGCATAAATTAATATTCATATCCTTTGACGGAATAAACCGGAATTCTAAAGGAAACGTTAGGGAGACATTAAATGTCTCCCTAACGTATTCATTAGTACATAACAAGATCAGTGTCTCCCAAAAAAGGTTCGATATAGGGTATATATTTATATATATATATATATATATATATATATTATATAGATAATAGATAGATTATATATAATATATAGGCGCAAGAATTGATAACAAAGCGGGGGCGCGTTGTTATCAATTTCTTCCTATCATTATTTCTATAACAAGAAATCACACAGAGAGAATGGGAAATAGATTCGTGTCACTCACATTTTTACTTTATATATATATATATTATATATAAGTAAAAAAATTAAAAAAATTAAAAAATATATATATATAGCTATTCTTTGCCTTAGGTGAAATTGGGCTTCTGATATTCACTCATTACGTTACGGCGTTAGGGCGAAATATGCCCTCCCCCTAACGCCTCCCTTTGTATTGCGTTTATTGGTTTTATAACAAAAAGAAATGAAATTAATTTATGGCAAATGAAGGATAATCCACTATTATTAACAAAGGATATGAATATAATTAATTTAAATAACTATACGAGATCCTTTATAACCTAATGAATTATTTAAATATATATATATATTATATATTATATATATAGATAGATATTGCTAAAAAATTAAGTTTCAGCTGTTGTTAGTGGCAGTTTCATGCCTAACGATTCATAAGACAACTGAGCGTAGTTTTTAATGTCTGGATTCCGAGGAAAATTGCGTGTTCGGGATGAGCTTACCGCAGAAACGTGTGCGTGAGGGTATGTAAACTGGTAAACGCATGCGTCTCAGGAGAAAGCGAACGATGAGCCTTTCCCGATAATTCAGGCAAACCGACAAGGTGTTCAAGTTCTTCTTATTGCAGGTGTTTTCTTATTCTGGCGACTTTTGATATTATTCCTGATTTGTTATCAAGATTTTTGTACTCATTTGGAAGTAAGGCAGTTTTTCACAATACATAAGTTGCATGTGTCCAACCTCACGAAATGCGTTGTTCGATTTTTTAGGATTCCCATTCAGATAATATATTATAGTTTGCAGTATGTTTAGTTGAGCACTCTTATGCTTTCTACAAGATATGGTTTATGTGCCTTGAGCTTATCAAGACGTAATACTATTAGCATTTTGATAGCTCACTCATTGAGTTTGGGCACTCTGGTATTCATAACCCATGTGTGGTGTGATGAGATGAGTCAAAGGATTGTAACAGGTCATTGATTCACTTTCATTTGTGGATTGCATTTTAGCTAGGTGGTGCACTGATGAGAACACAAAGTTGGAAACGGTAGTCTGCAGATTGAGTATATCCCTTAAATCACAAAAAAGGGTACTTTTAAAAGGTACAAGCTACCATAATTATTAAAATAATATAAATTACAAAAGTTAGGACCTCTGGAAAGGCAACGGTTACTCTGAGTTTCACTATACCTCACTACGATCTGGGGTACGATCTTCAGACGGATGATGACTCACAGTCGTGTCTTAACCAGTGGACATGTAGGTATATACATGCCATGGTGTCCCGACTGAGGCATTATTCCAGCAATTTTCTGTACTTTTTCCAAATGTTCGGAGTGCTCAACCACTACGAGTAGTGGGGGGCGTAATATAACATCAGAGTAAACATTATTATTTACATGTGACTATCTTTTGAATTACAAGTTCTCAATCCCCATTACAGGAGACGTAAAATAATTACAGTATAGACCTCTGGACAGGCCACCGTTACTCTGATTTCAACGGTATACCCTCACTTACGATCCCTGGGTACCGATCTTCAGACGGTTGATGACTCACAGTCGTGTCTTAACCAGTGACATGTTATGTATATCCATCCATGGTGTCACGACTGAGGCAATTTGTCCAGCACGTGTCTGTCTTTTCCAAATAGTCGAGAGTGCTTGCTCAACCACTACGAGTAGTGGGGGCGAAAATAGTAACAATCATAGTAAACAGTATTATTTACAGGTGACTATCTTTGGCAATTACGAGTTCTCCAATCCCATTACATCGTAAGCGTAACTAAATTACAAAATAATAACCTCTGAAAGGCAACCTGGTTACTCTAGTTTCACGGTCTACCCTTCACTTAACGAATCACTGGTACCCGACTTCAGACGGATGATTAGCTCACAGTCGTGTCTTAACCAGTGGACATGTATGTATATACATGCCATGGGTCACGACTGAGGCAGTTCCAGCACTTGTCTGTGACTTTTCCAGATAGTCCCCTTTAAATAATACTGTTTACGATGATGTTTATATTAGCGCCCCGCTACATCTAGTGGTTAAGCACTCTCGACTATTTGAGAAAAGTAAAGACAATTCTGGAATGCCTCGTCGTGACACCATGGCATGTTATATACATACATTCCCACTGTGAAGACCCGACGTGATCATGAGAAATCCGTCTGAAGATCGGTACCCATTGATCGTAAGTGAGGTTATACCGTGAACTCAGAGTAAACGGTTGCCTTCCAAGGTCTATACTTTGTAATTTATTTTACGAATGGCTCTCCTTAATGGATTGAGCACCTTAATTCAAAGCAATCACCTGTATAATACTGTTTACTATGATGTTATATGTACGCCCCCACTACTCGTGTGGTTGAGCACTCTCGACTATTTGGAAAAGTACAGACAAGTGCTTGAAATGCCTCAGTCGTGATACCATGGCATGTATATACATACATGTCCACTGGTTAAAGACACGACTGTGATTCATCATCCGTCTGAAGATCGGTACGCAGTGATCGTAAGTGAGGGTATACGTGAAACCAGAGTAACGGGTTGCCTTATCCAGAGGTCTATACTTTTGTAATTTATTTACGCTCTCCTGTAATGGGATTGAGCACTCCTTAATTCAAAGATTAGGTCCACCTGTAAATAATCCTGTTGTTACTATGACTGTTATAGATATATATCCTATATATAATATATATATATCTCTCTTCCTCCATTTTTTGTAGTCGGCAAATTGCTTACCTAATTACCATTGCCTTCTGTACGTATGATAAAAACATTTTTAATTATTTTAAGTTTTTTATTTTTTTCGTTTTAAATTTTGTTTTAACATTACATAGTTTATGACGATGTGAGAGCAACTTTCAAAAAGTTACATCAAGGCTCTCAAATATTAAAAAGGTCAACGACTTTAAACGTAGTTTTAACTTGAACACAAACTTTCAATTCCAAGGCAACTTTTTCTCACAATGTTCCCTACATTACCACACCTTATATTGCTAGCTGGTAAAACGTGAATATTCATTACTTAAAACCATTGCCAGCCCACCCCTATCCCCACACCATCACACCACCATCACACCACCACCATCACCACCACCACCACTACACCCCTACCACCGCATCCCCACTGCAATGACACCACCACAAACACATCATAGGCAATGGTGGACACAAACTAATTGTCCAGCATCTCCCATATAACCACTCCGGAGAGATAATTACCGTATACCATCTCTTGAAGATTCAAAGATGCTTCAGGGGTTCTGCAGGCAAGGGAGAAGATAGCACCTTAAAGCAAAATCAACAAAGAAACATGTTATGAATGCAAAGTCACCAATAGGAATGTTTACAATCATTTTCAGAAAAAACATGCAAGCTAGCTAGTTTTTGGAAGCTTATTTGTTCCAAACATTATCCAAAAGTATTTTATTTAGTGCATACTAATAACTATAACAAAATTAAAAAAAGCAAAAAATAAAAAAAATAAAAAAAATAAAAAAGTGTTTTAATTTTAAAAAGTAAGTTTGTATTATGGAAATGGAAATAATGTGTATTTATCAAGCTCAGGGCTTTGTACTATTAGGGGCGGTTGGTTTTGAGATCATCGGCCTATTCCAAGGACCGTAATCTGACAATATTAATTTACGGAATCAGCATAATGTTGTTTTGCCTTTAATCCGTGAAAGACAACAGTTGTCTAAAAAAATGGTTCATTTTGACACTAATAACCAAAAAAAACTTACAGTCAGGTCATGCTAAATGGAATTAGTATTATGGATTGGGATGAGATATATATATAAAAAGTTTTTTATTGAATTTTAAGTTAATAAATATTTTTAAGGTTCTAAAAAATGGTTCATTTCTGATACTTAGAAGGCAAAAAAATATTGCCAGTTAGGTCACAATAACTGCGCAAATAAGGAATGGGATTCAGATATATCTACCCGAAACTATTTTTTAAGTTGTCTAAAAAATGAGTTCATTTTGACCACTAATAAGCAAACATTTAATATTTGGATTAAGTATATTTCGCCAAATTAATATTTTTTCCAAAGGAAGTTGTCTAAAAAAACTGTTTAATTTCGACACATAATTATAAAAAGGAACATTACAAATACAGAATTGTATTTTTAAACAAATTTATTATATGAATTATATTAAAAAATGTTTTTAAAAATTTAAATTCTGGAATCAAGTTATAATCTAGTATTGCTCTTTAAGTGTCATTTATTATTGCACGTTATTCTGTTAAAGGACGCCCAGCATCCAAAGGGGTTTTTAAACAACTTTTGACACTAATAAGCAAAAAAATAAATATTAGGTTAGGATTGAGATATATCTCACCGAAATAAATATTTTGTACGGAAAGTTGTCTAAAAAAAAACTAGTTATTTTGACTATTATAAAAAAAATTATGGGATATAAAGAATTGTATATTGAAACCAAAGTTTATGTTAAAATTTATTACTTAAGAATGTTTAATAGTAAATTGAGGGAAGAAGTGTATAATCTAGACTGGACTTTTTAGTGCGATCTAGTATGGACTTTAAAGAAAGTTTAAAACAGTTGTCACAAAAAACTGGTTCATTTTGATAAATCAACATGGCAAAACGTCCATGGATTACCACGGACGTGTCGAACATTTGGAGCGTGTTTTCACACTATAAAACTTTATTAATCTTGCTTGTACTTAAATTGTTGTAGTGTAGCTTTTTCGTGTTTACAATTGGGACGAAGGCAGAATGTCGACAAATATATATATATATGTGTGGTGTGTGTGTGTGTGTCTTTCAACTACAAAAAACCTACCCGGTGACTAATCCTGGTTCTGTTGTTTTTTTCAAAATAAATTAATTGTAGGTGGTTGCTTGTTATTTAGGTCTTTTATTGTCTGGAAAGCCTGCAGTGTTCTACGCTCTCATTAGAAATAGTAACCTAGCAATGGACAAGTTGAAACGGTTGTAATCTTTGGGTTGGTCCTTATAATACATGTGAATAACTTGTAAATTGCACGAGATGGAATTAAATACCATTGAATTTGAAAATTAAGGTTATGCCTTCTTGATCTTACCATCAGCATCTTCAATGCAAATAGAAGTAGTGCCATTTGGTTTCAGAAACTGACCCTGTCACGCCATCGCCCTCAGGAAGTTGCAATTCAAAGTTGATTGTTTCAGTCAATTCAGCAAGGGTCAGCGTTGATAATGGTGATGGTTTCCTTTTTCACAGTTTATCGATATCAAATTCAAGAGTAAGAGGTAGTTCGTTTTCAGTGGTTATCCCCAGTGAGTGTGCGTACTTGGAGTATCGGTGGACAATGCCAGTACTTTTAAAAAGATAAAAAGCAAAGCCAATTACACTTAAAAGTCATCAAGAATATAAGATTTGGAAGCGATTAAAAATATTTTTTCTCACTTTGGTAATCTTCTTCTTCTTAGCGTGTCCACAAGTCATTAGTAATGGGGTGTGGTGTTGCAGGGAGTTTATTTCAATGAGTAAGCTGCTCGGGGGCCAGTGTATCCATGATACGGTCGCTCCTAAACATGGCCCAAAATTTGTAGTAATAAAAATTTAACATACAGTAATGAAGATTCTTTTCAAAAGTGGTCCACGATATAAAAACAAGTTGCAGTCTTTTTAAAAATATACTGGGCCAGCCCGTAACGGCCACTAAGAGTGGTATTCTTACAGGAATTGACAATGCAATTGTTCAAGAAATAAAGTTTAAAATATTTGGAACAAGCATGCATGTAATAATTAAAAAGTAAGTAGTCAAAGTGTATACAACTTTATAAAGCCAAAATCTGTAATTATGTTTCTAGTGCAGGACCTATTTGTATCAAAAAAATCAGTGTGTGATGCAAAAATTTACAGTAACAAACAATGCACCCATGCATTAAGTTAAAGCCAAATTAAATTGTGAAATTAACTAATGAAAGTTCTTGCTGGAATGGTGGAATGGAAATTGATGGTTTTATGAGGACGAGCCCTCAGAAGTTACAACCCAACCGTAGTTCGTTTAATAGGGGTATTCTTCAAAACAGATTCAGGGTCATATTTCAAAAGGTTAAGATTAATCATAAAAGGTGCGTGTTCCGAGTCTTTGGGACGACCCCCTGTGATTTACACGGAAGTAGTACGATTTGTATCAGACGAGACAAGATTAACCTTTTGACAGTCAAACCTTTATGAATTGCTAAGCAAATTGAAGTACGCATACTCAGATAGAAGACCAAGGGCCTACAAACAGCACTTTGTAATATTTCCCAAAATTCTATAATCAAAATGTGATTTGAACATCCATGCATGACTCTCAGTCTATAAATCGGTCCATCATCACACTCCTCATGGGCTGAGTGGCGATGCCTCAACAGATTGAGAACCAGAACTGGCCAATCAAAGGTTCCTTGCAGAAGTGGGGCAACATGGATCGATCGGGACACTACCTGGTTTTGTGAACGCACCACAGACAATGTAACATGATACTCGTGGTCTGCCCACTGTTGGAAACCACATGCACAGATAAGGACCTTGCGGATTCAGTGAAGCAGCCAACGGCTGTACACATCTCTGGCTGGGTCATATTGTGAAACCACTGTGTTTGGACACGAAAAGAAGAATCGCATAATGCTTTGACAACAAGAGTTGCCAGTGGAAGTTGCAAACCTAACAACTTATTATACCACATTCAAGTTCACCACCTCATCTGCATTTTTTTTTTCCCCAAGATGGCAATATAGTGCAATGTATATATACGTGCAACATTAAACCTTTGAAACTGCAACTGCAACAACAGTTGGAATGAGCAAACCCCAGTGTTGTTCTGAGTGATGTTCCAAGTCGCAGCTTTTTTAGATCAAGAACCTCGAGATATATATTTTGTGTCATACTTTTGAAGTGGCCCAGTTGTCCGTCCCTGTCCAGGTTGTTTATTACAGGGGTAAGATGTATCATGCTTGTGCATGCTTATGGTTTCAGTATGTATAATGCTTACAATGTCCGATGAGCATGTTGATTCAGCTTCTACTTTCATAATGTCCCTCTACTCACCCGACCCTATGGGCAACGTGGGTGTAACCCTCACGGATGACTTGCAGGCAAAATGTTCCAGCAATCTCTTCTGGAATAGTAATATTTTCCCTGCCAAAATTTCAATGTGCTGCAGGAAAAAAGTGATAATAATAAAATTAAATGGGGGTCTAGGTTTTCAATTTAAAATTATTTGTCTGCCTAGATTTATAGCATGATAGAAAGTGTAAACTTCCAGCTTTTGATTTTGCTTTTTGTTGAGATAATATGTCATTCCATTTAGATCGATTTAAGCAATCAAGTCTTGTCATTCGTGCATTGGTACCATTTTTTAATGTTAGAAGAGTTTCCCACCTTTGGATTTTTTAAGCAATATATGATCACATATACAAGTTTTTTGCGAAATTAACTTTTTTAAGTTATTTTTAAAAACAATAAATATCAATATTCATCAACTTAGTAAAAATGTTAGCTTGATAAAATGTTCACTTTTCATATATTTCCTTTTTTTCACTCACCAGTTTATTTAAAGACAGTTAATTTTCAAAAAAATAGTTTAACCCATTAGATCATTCTGTATTTTGCACCCAACAGCCTTTAAAAGATGAATAATTTATATTTAAAAAAAAATAACACAATTTCCAATTCTGGGCCAAATATATTCTCCCAATTTTATAATTTTCGAATATGGTTTCGCTCAATATCTCAAATGGTTGAAAATCATGGTTTTTTAATGAACGGAAACGAACTAACTAACTCAGAAAATGAAAGATCATATCAAGCATAATTTGGCACAGATTCCGCTCCAAAGGCTTATGAAGCCGGATTTTGATTTTGGCCGTCACTTTTGAATTATGGCATACGTTTCATTATTAGACAGCTGCTGTGTTGCCATGGCACAATATAAAAAAATCCGGATTACATGGGATTCTGGCCACTATACCCCATGCACTTTCTGCCAAGTATGTTAAAATGCAAGTTACATTAATTAGTTACATCT
>JAMKCH010042651.1:0-23793 GCA_023653785.1 Ophioderma brevispina | reverse complement strand
CGTGAACTGGTGGACATTACTTGCATGATATTTAACAATAAAGTATACGATTGACAAAGGCAACAATAAAATTTTGCAGGTAAAAATAAAATAAATAGCAGATAAATGATTACACTACAAACACTGCAAAACAAGTGCTGTAGAAAATTTTTTTATTAAACACTTTTCTAAACACTATTTTGCAACCACGTTTTCTAACATTTGAAAGTCTGTTTAATCTTTAAACACCTTAAATCCTAAACATGTATTAAAATCTAAACATGTTTATGAATTTGACATTAGGTGTTTATAAATTTGACGCCAAGTGTTTGAGCTATTAAACTGTCAAATCTCCTAAACACTAATTTGCACCACGTTTCTAAATACTGTTTTTGCAAGTGTATTAAATATAGTTGCCACTGTTTGTAATATTTCTAGTACGCATGGATTCCATTCTTTGAACTCAGGTGTCCCAACTAGAGAGTCCGTGGAGTCTCGTCTGTAATAGGATGAATTCAAGTTTTTGAAAAAGAGAAAGATTTGAGAAATGTATAAATAATTGCAGGTTAGAGCTTCTATGTGAACAAAACCTAACACTTATTTCTTTTTAGTTGGAAGCATTGTAATGCCGCACTCACCAATATCTAAACATTTTAAAAATCTAAAAACATGTTTAGAATTTGACATTAGGTGTGTATAAATTTGACGCCAGTGTTTAGCTATTAAACTGGTCAAATCTCAAACACTATTTTGCACCACGTTTCGAAATACTGTTTTTGCAGTGTATTACATATATTTGACCCTGTTTTGTAAAATACCTTTCTAGTGACAGCATGGATCCTCTTTTTTTTTGAACTCAGGTGTCCAAACTAGAGAGTCCAGTGAGTCTTCTCTGGAATAGGATGAATTGTGGATGACAGTTTTTTTAAAAAAGAGAAAAGATTTGATAAATTAGAAATTCTGGCAGTTAGAGCTCTATTGAACAAAAAGCCTAACACTTGATTTTTCTGTTTTAGTTGGAAAGCACTGTAATGCCGGCGAACTACCGGACGTCGAAGGTGGACATTGGGATCTGGCCCGCGAGGAGTGTACTAATACTAACGTCAATGTCCCTATCCTATCTGTGGAGAAGGTTATGAGCCATACATTGCGCCATTTGTCCTATTAAAATGGACCGGGATTGGAACGGAACGTGTTTCAGAAAGTGAGTTGCCTGGGATGATAACTTAAGCAATATATTTTTCAAAAATTTTGGAGATTTTTACACGATTGCAATTGGTAACTGGCTAGTAAACTAAAAAAAAAAACACTTGTGAATGGTTAAGCTCGAAAATGTCTATGTGTCCACAAACGAATGAATTTTGGTACGAGAATAATTATTATCGGGGATCCCCTATAATAATACTACGGCTGCTGGAAACGGCCTTCCATGGAATAGCCGGAAATAGCGCTCATTAAGCGTGTCTACGCTCATCCATTATTGTTTTAATAGTTCCAGGCAGCCAAGTTAGAGGTTTATTTTTCGAGGTGGCACTATTTCTCATATTATTTTCTTTTGGTATCTTTTTGATGGTAGGGGGGCCTGAGATGTATAAGTGTCGTCGCCTAATTTGTGGGTCCCTTTTGAGTCCGCGAGCATCCGTACAAATTCTAATATAGCAATAAGAATGTACAATGCCAGAAGTATTGTAATACTATAGAATATAGTGTTGTGCATTTATTTAAAGCACAAAACCGTAACGTTCACTAACGCTTCGTCATGTTCATTTCGTTATGAAATATCACCACAACAAAAAGACACTTTTCCCCTGTCCATACCATCAACGACTGCCAGAGCTCAAACCCACTACCATTGAAGCATCAATAGATACAAGCCGCCTCCACCACCACCCCTGAGACCCACCAGATCCACCGCCTCCCCTGTACACTCAAACCCTCCACAAACGCAACCCTCCACCACCTTTAACAACAAAAGCTGCAACCGTCAACTCCGCAAGCAGTTCATCACCACACACCACGGGCTCCGCCAACCGGGCCTCCGCCTGCTGGTTGAGTCAAAATATTCCCTTTTTTAGGTGTGCTTGACTCTATAGTTTATATTAACATACAGCCTATACTCTTTCCATGATAGACAATAATTTACCAATTATGTAAACTAACACACCCCTTAAAAGAACAAGTATTTCTATTTACATTCCATACTTTTTCACAACGCTCTCACAAATGCCACATCACACAAAATCATCATGAAAAATGTTTTACCAGGAATATGCCAGTACCTAGGCTTTGAAAACGAATATCTTTCATTTCTGGTACTGTATGGACACGTCTATTTCAATCATTATTTAAAAACATTCAAAATAAAAGTTGAATATTGAACAATGTTGATGCAGAAGACATTCTAATGCAAAGTGTGCTATGGCTAGTCGCGCGTTGTTGACAAAAAAAGAAACCCAAAAGATGACCCTATATTTTAAGAAAAGTTCAGAGTGCAACTCTGAAGTGTCACTAATAGCTTCGGTTTAAAGAAAGAATGATGTAATTCCCTTATATACTTAAAAAGCTATGGGCTTTTGAACACAGAGCGCATTTT
This sequence comes from Ophioderma brevispina, assembly GCA_023653785.1. NCBI lineage: Eukaryota > Metazoa > Echinodermata > Ophiuroidea > Amphilepidida > Ophiodermatidae > Ophioderma > Ophioderma brevispina. The sequence goes on along the minus strand of JAMKCH010042651.1, from coordinate 21,221 downwards.
TTCACTCTGTCCGAGCATCCCCAAGACGGCATCTTAAAGGTACGAACAGCTGTCCAGATTTCATTTGGCGTAAGAAGACGGTTTGGATTATAACGTAATGGAGTCATCAGACGTGTGTGGCAATTTCAAGATAGTGCACCGCCTCATCGTCCGGTCATTGTCAGAAATCGTGTGCAAGAACTTTCTGGCAATGGAGTTGTCGGTGTGGCTTACTACTTGATCACTCAAGTGATGAACACACCTTACTTTCTCATAGACAGCACTGCTCGCCGAACCATTCTTATTCCTCTAATCCTAGGAAATGCACCAACAAATCGGTTTCGAAGCTCTTGAATAGTGGCTGGTCCAATGGAGTAAGGGGTTGATCGCCTTGAAAGCCATTCAACTCCTAGCAAATTCCGACAACACGATTGCCAAAAAGTTCTTGCAGATGATTTCTATCAATGACGGGACAATGAGGAAGTACACCATCGAAGCATCTTGAAAATACCACACACGTCTGATGACGTTGTAATCCAAATTTTCTTTAAAGACACTATCAGTGATTTGATAAATCAGAAAATCGAAAAAATCATAAAAAATCAGATTTTTGAATGTTTGTAACAAGGATAAGTACCCTAACACACCCTGCAAATGATAGGACCACAAAGAACCTAATTAGGGCAAAATCAAAAATTTTAGTCATTACTGTCCGTTCGGACACTTACTACAACACGTAATTGAATGGAGATCCGTATCTTTGAACACTGCCGTCTGCTTCCTTTCCTGTTAATTCTTCAGTTGGAAAAGGTAACTTATGAAAATTCGAGAGACTTATTCTTCACTTTTGAACTAATTTCAAATATTTTCACTCTTTCCGATAAATCACTGATAGTGTCTTTAACTGGAAACCAATGTCTTGCTTGAGAATGGAACAATGAAATCAAATGAAATCTGGACAGGTGTTCATACCTTTAAGATGCCGTCCCGGGGAGTGTAAAAAATGTCTCTGTGTTCAACAGCCAAGAACTTGTTAAGTGCACAATGGAATTGGATATTCTTTTTTAAAATTGAAGCTTATTAATCGGCAGTCAGATCATGAATTTAAAACTTTTCACAATATAGGGGCGTCTTTTGGAGGGATTCCTTTTTTTTACTCAACCTGTAGCTCAAATGCTGACTTCTGACAAAGCACTATGGAGAAAAGGTTAAAGACTTTCTCAGCTGCAGGTCTCATGACAAGATAATTTTTTTTTCGTGGTATTAGTAAGGCTGTAGACAATAATGTGTCAATGACATTCCTGGATAGGTTAGTATTAGACGTTTGAGTTACTTGATTTTAGAACTAAGGAAGTGTTTTCACTACAAAATCACTTGCCAAAATTACTATAATGAAAAAGATGGACATATTTAATTTTTGTTTTTTGATTTTTTCACAGCATGCTATCTGACTAACATTGACCAAGGAAGAAGGCGTACTGATTGGAACTGCTGGTCGGGCTTGTATCAATGAGGGTTTAGTAATCTACATTGTTGCAACCCATAGAGTGAGTGATCGTGGAATGATCTGTCAACCCAGTAGAAGATGGACCAATAATTCATCTGGGACAGATGCCCCGCCGCAGGTACTTCAAACAAATAGAATTTAACTTTGGAATGGAGCCGAACTGCTTTTAACGACGAAACTGGTCTAAAAGAATTGTTATCTTTATCTGGTTGTTATTCTGTATCCCTGGAGTCTAAATATATGCATGGTGAACATGTGGGATTCGTTTCAACGATGTGGTCAGGTGATTTTGGTTTTGTCACCAGGTTTTTATAGTCCGTGGTAACGCGAAACGCCCAAGGTAGGTCCCTCTGTCGTCTGCAACTTTGCAATGTAGTGTGAATTTTAAACTTTAAGGCATATGTAGGGTATCATAATTTATGTATAATTGTTCATCTCCAGTGTGCACTTTACCTGAAACTGATGAAAACGGTTCTTTATCCGGAACGAACAGCAAAACATACTTTGAGAACGGAGACGAGATCAGTCTATGTGCATATTCTGATTATTGCTTTGTATTGCACATGTCTGACGGAGGAATTGGAGGGAAACGGAGAACCAGCTTCTTTATGCCATGCACATCCCCCACGGTGAAGAAAAAACCACACTCCACTATGGGTCATTGTTGGTAAGTAGACGCGTGTTGTGGTAGTCTGTCAAGAACCTAAAGCGCGGCACCACTGACAAGACCCCCCCCCAGGGGGGTCAGTGGTGGTGAGCTTAAGGTTCTAGAGGACTAGTTGCGGATTAATTATATCCATGAATAAATAGTTAGGGCAAGACTTAGGGTGCTACGCTAAAACTGAAGCGATTTTAAATTAAAGGTAGGGCGAGGCTCAATCGTCATACCCTAACGTCGTATATTATATATCAGTGTTGGAGGAATTATTTGTTTCTTTTGAAAGAAATCCATTTGAATGTATTTTATCAGGTTGCTCACACTACCTTCCTGTTGACCTATTGTAATTCGGTCTTATTAGAATGTACGTTACTATAGGGTTTACCCAGTTAATTTCGCACTGGGCACTTGATTTTTAAAAACTTGGAATTCGTCCTGGAAAATCGGAATCGCTGAAGTCCAAACCAATTTAATTATTCGCTAAATGATATTCAATTGTGTGTCACAGTATTTCACCCTGTGTCATTAGTTTTCGCACAAGATTATTGCTGTCGAATTCGTCCGTACTATTAAAAAAAAACAAATTCGTCGTTTTTCATTGATATTCATTATTGTTTCTCAATTAGTCGTGGTATATGCCTTTTTAGAGATAACATAAGACAGGGCCGTACGCAGGATGTATTGGGGGTGGGGGTTGCGGGACTTCGAAAAGTGACCTGTTTTGGTAAAAGTGGACCTAACCCCCTTAAAATAGCTTTTACTTTTTGACATTGACACCAACAAATTGGAATTTCTTGTCAAGTTTCTCTATATTTTGGATCTATTTATTAAAAATCATCAAAATGTGGACCTTTCCCCCTTTGCTTGATGGGGGGTGACGATCGCACCACAGACCCCTGCGTAGGGCCTGCCATTAGACATTATGTGTCTAACCATAGGAATCAGAAAAGGAATAATTTGTAAATCTACAGCCTAAAGTTTCAGTGTTATAGGCTAAAAAACAGCAAAAATCAATAAAAGAGGAGTACCAAAGTAGGGGAAAACAAGGTCCAGGGCCCCATTCAATGCAAGGACGCTGACCTTATGGTGGCAATAGGAATACGTCCTTCGAAGAACTATAAAGAAAGATTTCAATGATTGTAGTGATTCCTAGTCATAGAAGCCCTCCCTGCTGTTTTCTTGTTTTATGTGTTTTAATCAAGGTTGTTCCTTCAGAGTATGGCATATTTGAAAAACTTCTTTCAAGTCTATTGCCTCTTATCCCATGGACATGTGCCTTATATTTCCAAACTTTGATCTCGCTGGATTGAAGTCGGAAAATAATATTACGCTTGCAATTAAAGAACAATTGTAATAATATACGAAACACTTTTTATATTTTGCAGTTATAATCATAGCAGCAGTCCGTGTTTAGCTATCTAGTGATCTGTCTGGCGTGTATTGGTGCTGGCCAGGGCGACACTATGAAGAAAACGGTGAGTAAAGTTTTTAGGTTGAAAATGATGAGGGAAAGGAAATAACAGGGTCTGAAGAAAAATATAGAAGTAGATATGAAGAATGGAAAGAGGGTGGAAAGGAAGAAAGGGAGGGAGCGGAAAAGGGAGAGGAACAGGTGGGGTGCATAGTTAAACTTTAGCACGTTAGGCTGCAGAAAAGTAATACATACCAATGCAATTTGAGTGTCAATAATTTTATTTAAAGGGACGTGATTATTAAAGTAATTATGCATTCAAAAGCCAATGTCAAGCAATTGCCATAAATGAACAAGCCTGGGATTATAAACATATTAGAAAATGTAAGATAAAAACATGTATGCAAATATATAACCCAAATGTAACTGCATAACGGTGGAAGAATGGTTTGACTTACAGATTAAGGATTTTTTTTTTCCTATATGAAAAAAATCGTATTATTTGAAACTACTTGATATGTTTACGATGTAAATAAGAGCAGGGACATAATCTTTCGCTGGGATCTATTTTGAGGGTCCTCATAATAGGACGCCTCAAGATGATTTTTCGCCCAAAAAATAAAGACTGTGGTATAATTGATAACTATTAGAATGTAATGTAGATAGACTTCCAATAACACTTGGTTAACCACTTGAAATCTTAAAATGGACATTTTCTGACTATTAGTTTGTCGTCGATTGCGTTTTCCGTGTTTTTATGTACCGTCCGCGTCACTTAACGTACGGTCCGAGTCGGGGCCACGTTTCATATTATTTATAGTTGGTGAAATGGTTGTTTGATTGTGGTCTAGTTCTTAGTTAGTTTGCCGTTTTTTCTCTTTTCTAGGCGTTAACATACCGACCACGTAAGAAGAGAGGCCATCGAAGTGATCCCTTACTCAATCGAACCACGGGACGGTTACCGAAAACCCACCACCGCCAACGACATCTGCGGTGATGACTTCTCATCACAGATCACCTTCACCATCTCGTAGGCATCACAGTCCCTCGAGAAAAGCACCAGGTTGTTATCATTGTTCCAGGTTGATGGTCAGAAGGAATATAGTGATGATGCTCAGTGGGGCACCACCCAATCATTATAACTGGGTCGAAGTATTCTCATAGGAAAAGAACACCGCCGCGAATACGACACGACCATGCGCGATCACCGAGGACCCCATCAAGAAACATCAGTGTTGACGACTTGACCTCGCGACCCGCCGGACCGTCAGCGGGACAAACGCGACGCCGTGACCCCGCGACCAACGTGACTACCGTGACCACCGCGATCGCCATCGCGGTCCGGTAAGTCACGTGCACACAAGGAAGAGGACGAGGCGTCTGCTTTGGGTGCGCTTGAACACCGGGTCCGAGATAGATTAGAGGATTCATGGCGTCAATAGTGCTGGTTGCTAGCTCTTCGAAGGAGGCCTTCACCTGAAATTTATAGAGAGCGATTGTTAAAAATAGTAAACAGTATTACGAGCTGTCCAAATGATATATAACTGATCACTGTCCTTTGGACGATGGAGTTCTTGTATAGTCTATCGTCTGAAAGAAGAATTGCCACTTCACCACTAACTACTGTGACATCATAAACATAAAAATTAAAACTAATTTAAAACAAGTCTGCACAAAAAAAAATGTTATGTACCTTTGGCAAATAATATCAGGGTATTACATTTGACACTTTGTCTGAAGTCTAAAAGTGTCGGTGGTATCAACAGGTTGCAGCGTTTATTGAAGCCTCAGCCCCCTTTGTCTACATCTAAAATCGATGGATAACATCGTCAAGTTTTTGCCTGTGGTTCCCGTGGTAGATACAGGTGTTAAGGTTCGTTACGTGTAGATGCTAGTACATCCACCCGGAAAAAACAGAAAATTAAACGCATTAAATTTATGAACATGAATAATGCAAATCCGTGGGAAAACTGATTGGGTGTAATGTGAAAATGTCGACAATACTGCATGGTGTGTCATTTTAATTGCCATCAGAGTATTTACGACTCCTAGTCATAAATAGTTCATGCCATGTCATCACTACTAGTGTTTTTATGGTTGCATTAAACTATATGTTTTAAGGGGGAATATGGGGTTGGAAAGAGCTAAAAATGGAATATTTAAAAATTTAAAATGAGGGAAAAAATTTACCTTTCTTTTGCTTTTTGTTTGGCCAACCATGAAAGCTTCCATTCAAAAGTTATTCGAAAATGCGCCTCGCGACTTGAAATTCCTCGTGATATTGCTTTTGATTTATTGTGTCTCAAGTGCATATTTAAATTTTTAAGCTTTAAAATTTAATCTCAAAAAGCTTTTTTTGACCTCTAATTTTCACAATTATTAGTTGAAAATTCAAGTGCTTACTTTGTAATGATAATAATTTTAAAATACTTTTCTTAAAATATAAAAAAAAAAAAAAAATAAAAAAACAGGTTCTAGACAAAATTGACGATATCTTCAGAAGTAAATTTTAAGCATAGTTTCGCTGCGCGAGGATTTCTGAGAAAAAAAACGATTAATTATTAATCGTAGAATATTGGGTAAAAAGTAAAGTTTCAAGCATAGTGATAGGACTACTATACTGAACTTAGAACTACTCCACTAGCCCATGAGACTTTTTAAGGTGGCTCAAAGAAGACTAAAAAAAAATCAAAAAATAATTATTTTTAAATGTTTAGTGTTTTGCCACGTGATTGTGCCTTTATGTGGTCTGGCAGCTTCATTGGTTCCTTATGGTTCATTAACATTTTCTAGAAAAAACAATTGGTAAGTTGCTTATGATGGTGGGCGCTGTGTTTAAAGATGGTGGGCGCTGTGGTGTTTATGTGACATCTGTGTTACTGTTAGGAACGAATGAGCATATAAAACAGATTCGAGGTGCTATTTTTTAATATGGAAGTTTTTCATAAAGATATCAAAGCACGTACAAATTACGGCAAACACTGTTTCATTATTCTAAACACAATTGGTATGTAGAAACAGGTTGACAGAAGTTCCGCCATCGCTTTCAGGCAATAATTATCTGATTTCAACACAAAGGGTGGTATTTTTTATTTTATGGACGCATATTATTATTTAGAAAATTTTATGCGAAATTGTGAATCACTTTGTGCAGACTTAACGGCGGTAAAGGAAAACCACCGAATTGCAAAAACAAGTGTTAATATCGAAATGTTGAATTGTGTTAATTTAATGCAACATTAATAATAAGTATTTTATTAAAGTAATCATCACCTCCAAAAGGCATAGTTTCATATTCTGATAAGAAACTTAAAACTTTTGGAACTTGGAGTTGTGTTCTCATCAGAATGGGACAACGAAATTTATGTTGTTTATAATAGCACTTTTGATAGTATCATAAAACATGATAAGCTATTATGTACTACTATACGAAACCGTGGGCTTCGCTCTAAAAAAAACGTGTTTGGTGGTGCAAAATAACACACCATAACAAAATTAGATATCCCAAATCTGTCAATTGCATTAAAGCATTAACTCCTTAAAATATTTGTCTTCAGTTGGTATAGGTCGTTCATTTCATTCATATGATTTTCCCAAATATTGTCCATACATGAGGCATCGAGTGTAAGCAAAACGTCTTATATTACAAAATATCTTTCATTTAGTTTCATGTGTGTTATTTTTAAAGTTATTGTTTCAGAAACCGATAGAAAACATTCAGGCAAATTAGAAAACAATATGTTAAAATAGAAAAAATAAAAAGAATATTATTTAGGTATTATGCATGACACAACAAAATATCTAAGATTTGTAATATTATTGTTCAAAGTACTTAATTGAACGAATGTCGTATTGATATTTTTTTTAATCAAAACGTAGAGGAGTATGTCCAATATATATATTACATAAATACAAGCGCTGTGGTTATTAATGTTAAATATTGATGAGATGCATGTGCAAGATATTCATTAAGTGGAACATGTAGAGGGATGTAACAGAATAATAAGATTAGAAGTACGGGTTTTATTTTAATTTTGTAACTTCTCGGGAAAATTGTATTTATTTTTATAGACCAGGTGTATACGCTTGTAATTGTTACCACAACCTTTTTGTACATGTTCTGAGCTGTCTTCACATTAAAATAATTGCCTATGACTTTATTTTTAATTAAAGACATGAACGAATTGAAAGTATTCAAGATGTTTACTTTCAATATGTGGATCAATGGTATGATAGTTGAGAAGATTATAACCGTCTTCCTCCTTCTCTCCTCTTCTCCACGTTTGTCATCATCTCATTTTCAAATTGAACAATATTTTCTTCAGACTCAACTTAAAGGACCATAATGGCATGAAAAAAAGACATAATAAAAGGGACCCTTACTGAAATCATTCCACGAGTTGAAAAACAATTTGGATGTTTACTTCTGTAAAAACAGGCAGAGTTCGGGGGGTGGGTGGAAGTTTGTGGCAAGTTCTGGAACAGAAAAGCACGGTGTTCACATCCCTAACAGAATTCTCAGGGTATCTAGCATGTTTTGCGAAACAATTCAAAAGCATTCCGAACGGGATTCAGGCATTGTACTTTAGGCTTTTGTAGTAAGATATTGATTGCCAATGTGACTGAAAAATGGATTAGCAGGATTAGCACATATTACAATAGGCAAGGTTCTGTGAGCTGATGACAACATGCTTTTCAAGTTTGGAAATGCTGGCAGTAATGGTCAGCATCTTGTTCCATAAATTGCCACCAAAACTGCCACCTTTCCCTCTGGAAACTCTTCCTGTTTTTACTGTTTTTACAGAAATGTAAAACATCCAATTTGTTTTAAAAACTAGTGGAAGTGTTTCAGTAAGGGTCCTTTTCATTAGTCAATTGTTTTCATGCCATTATATCCCTTTAAGATCTGTTCTCTTGGACTGTATATGTGTTGCGGTGCATTGCTGAACCCAAAGGTTCGATATATTCGCACTTTCCGCTTCCCAATTCACTGCACATCCAGTTTTAAAAAAATTACTGATTTAAGTACACGCATTAACCATGATAACGGATTCTAGACCAGATGCCGCGGCTGAATCTGGATGGGCCAGATAAGAAACTGTGAGCATTTTGGTAAAAAAACGCAATAATTCAACATGACCACCAAAAACACTTTTCAAACGTACTCAAAGAGTTGTAATTAGTGCGCTGTCCAGGTTCCAAGTTTAGCGAGCACAATTGAGACGGATGAATAAGTTCATCAATAAGTAATCAATAAAGTCCTTGACATTGAGACAATAAAATGTCTGGATTACTTATGTCTATTGGCCATCGAGTACAACCGGTTATCGACCCTTGTTTTTTATGAGTCAAGATATCGAAAGAGACCGCTTATTTTTCAGGAATAAGTTTTCAAGATGGCTTTTACAATACTAAACTGTTTACATTTTTCATTACCATTGAGGTGTTTTATACAAAACCTATAACCAATCCAAACCAGTTTCTAGCAGATCTATGCGAGAGAGAAAGAGGATATTTAGACAAAGATTTTAATAAAAACCCAGTCTCTGTGGCCTATCGGTAATTCTCACGCCTAGATAGCGAGAGGACCGGGTTCGAGGACCGTATATTTCGTCTTTATTTAATTCTGTGCTCGCCAGTTTAAAGGCCGACTCATAGATTTAAGCATATAATTTTTTAATATACAATTAAAAAAAGTCAACTAGAAATAAAGATGTAGCCTAAGATAGCTCAATTCCAAAGTTGGGGATGATTCGGATTTTTCGTTTTGAGCGAGTTAACATTTAGTGTAATAACAGTGCCATAAGATACTGTGTGTATAAATCACAAAATTTCGGATCCGGAATTTTTAAACAAAGATGGTATTTTCTATATGAAGGACTTCTTTGAGTTGAGCTTAGCTTTTCACACAGTGATTAGTTACAGTGTGAGTCAAAAAACCTACATTCAGAATAAAAAATAATTAAAATAGTTAAGAATTGTTTTTGCTCAAATTTTGCTATGGGTTATAAAAAGAAGGATAAGCAGGCTTTCAGGAAAACGTTTATTTGGTGTTAATTTGGGACTTGGAGAAAGAGAAGGTAAGTCCTATTTGCTGCCTTTTTCCTTTAACCCTTTCCTCCCCGCGCCCTCTACTCTTTCCTCCCTCTGCGGCCGGTCCCCCTTTGCCCCTTCCTCCGGCGTCCGCTATGATTTGATTTACTTCTTCTGGTGAGACTTCAAAAGGCTCACCCGCGGATCAGGAAGGAGGGGCGAGACTTTCCAAAATCTTTGTTTGGCCGATTTTGAGCCAAACAAAGATGCATCGCTTACATAAAGTAACATGTCTTCAGCACGACAGTGCAATGATTGTACAAAAACATTTAACACAAAATTATTGTCGAACAATAGAAAGTGGGGAGAGTAATGGAGGGATTATAAAAATAATATCCAGAGATTACAAAAGAACAATGCTAAGTAAAAATTCTTCAAATTTTCCTAATAAGAATTCACGAACGTACCCACCTGCAACCTCTGATTTGTGCTTCCATAGTAATACATCCCTATGCTTGTGAAATTCTTTTGCAATATTTTTATTCTCTGTTTATACCATCATTTGCTCACCATGGGTCTGTTCATTTCCGGTGGAAGCCGTGGTTGACAAGCACAAAAAAACGTAGAAATTGCTACGAGGATTGCATCGGAAAATCAACAGTGTCGAATCAGGTTAACACAATAATAAAAGTAACTTAATTAAGGTACCAGGTTAACACTCTTAACCAAAATAATTTACACTTTGCATACCCGGAATGCCAGTCTATCAATGCAAAAACAAATCCACTGCATTGTGTGACTTCGTCATCACCGAATCTTGGCTGTCTGGAGATAGCAGAGATGATGTAGCCATTGCCGATATCCAGAATACTTTATTAAACCCTAATTATTAGCTATATTCATCTTTCTCACCGCCATCATAGAAGTGGCGGAGGTACAGCTATTTTCGTTAGGGATGGTCTCCATGTAAGGAATCACGAGACCTGCGAGTTTAATTCCATGGAATGTCAGAATGTCACAATATATAATCAACCTTCTTGGTCAACTTGGTTTGTAGATAGAAGAATTGAAGGAGGTAAAGTGATGATAACTGTGAGCAGTCTCCTCTCTCTTCTACTTTGAAAAACTAAATCACCCACCTCATCAATTTGTTCTAGAGAATTCTCCTCTCCTTGCTACTTTGAACAGTCGTAATGGGCCATTTGCTCCTAACTGACTGGCAGAATCTATGCGAGAAAGATATAATACAAATATTATAATAAAACACAGTCTTCTGTGGACCACACGGTAAATTTCTCCACCGCCTAGATCGCGAGAGAAGCGGTGCGAGACCGTATTGTGTCGTTATTTAAATTCTGTTGCTTCCGCCAGTTTAAGCCTGACTCAAAGATTTCAGAATATACTTTTTTATATAATCAATTAAAATAGTCAACTACACCTAAAGATTTTCGCCTAGAATGCCTCCATTCCAAAGTTTGGGATCTTCGGATTTTTCGTTTTGATGCATTTGTAAACATTTATGTGTATATAAAGTTGCCCATAAGATTAGGTGTATAACAAAATTTCCGGATCCGGAATTTTAAAACAAAGATGGTTCTTTTCTATATGAAGGACCTTTGATTGAGCCTTAGCTATTTCACACAGTGATAGTACAGTGTGAGTCAAAAAAAAACCTTTACATCAGAATAAAAAATAATTTAAAATAGTTAAGAATTGTTTTTGCTCAAATTTGCTATGGTTAAAAAGAAGGATAAGCAGGCTTTCAGGAAAGAAAAAGTTATTTGGTGTAATTGGACTTTGGAGAAAGAAGTACGCCTATTTGTGAGAGGACTTCAAAAATCGTTTGGACGATGTGAGCCAACAAACAAAAAGGGATGCATCGCTTTACATAAAGTAACATGGTATCAGCAGTGATTTGGGGTACAAACATTTAACACCAAATTATTGTTGAACAATGAGAAAGTGGGAGAGTAATTGAGGGATGATGAAAAATAATATTCCAGAGATTAAAAAGAAAATGTAAAGTAAAATTTTCAAATTCCTAAATAGAAATTGCCCACGATAGCTGTGTACGACAAAGTTACTTGGGTTCAGCAAGATTCATGGTCTTAACCTCCAACGACACTGGAGCAAAAGGAAACCATAGAAGGTTTGTATTCCTCTTGAAAACAGCAGTGCGATAAGATTTAAAGGTTAAATTCCGATTTATTTACAGCAAACTTCAGCTTTAGTCTTTCTTGCCATTTATGGACGCTGAGTTTACTGTATTTGTGCAAAAGAATACCTGAGAGATGTAAAACAAAAAATCTCTGAGCAGTTTCTTAGTGCTATGAACTGAGATATTGATATGGGTTGATTTCAATAACTGACTCTTATGATTGAACAATGGTAATTTAATTTTTGAAGATAGTTTACTTACAATTATGTACCAACATGGACCATTTTATCAAACTGATATGTTTTTTTAGAGAAGGAAATCGATACAATCTGAAATTGCATGGTGGAATTGAATTGTCTTTGCTATAAGGTATGGTACGTCGGTGTCATGTCATCTTCCGGCCATTGTAGGGCTACTAAACATGGCAAAACTGAATTTTTGGTATCTCCGCAAACGTGACATAGTTTCTGAACCCAAAGCCCGAAAGACACCAAATAAAAATTCTTATGATAGCCTGCTGTTTATCTCTGCACACAACAAAGTCAAATTGAAGCAAAAGTAACGTTAACGTTTTGAGAAAAAATCTTTCTGAATGTAGGGTTTATTGATCACACTGTATAAGGACAAGCATTAGTATATGCAAAAAAAAAACCACAATTTGTTGAAAATTGAGGGCGCCCTCTCGGAAAATCTCTGAGTCAGGCTTTAATATCAGTAAGCAATTGAGCTATTGGTATATGGTCAGAAGACCTCTCTAGATATCAAATATGGCGTAATTGGCATTTGGTGAGTTACGATTTTGCATTTTCGTGTGAGTTAGGGGCTCCAGTAGGCAATAAGCATCATTGAGTCAACAGGTAACCAATCATTCCAAAATGGAATGGACCTAACATACAAAGAAGCATCTTTAGATTTTTTCCCGATTATTATATGCATCGGTTAGCCATATTGGACACCAATATTTAGAGGTCATCTTACAGAAATCGATTACGTGATTACGTAAGAGATTTCAAACCAGTCTGTCTGGATAATTACATATGTACACAAACACTTAAATCTAGATTAGGAGAAAGTAATTGATTATGTCAGTTTAGTGTAAGAAACCATTTGGACACATATTAAAGCAATTGTTTATGTGTTTACAAACTGATTTACTGCTTAAAAAAACCTACGGACAGACATCAAATTTGCCAATTACCGTCAAAATAATTTATTGCACTGCAATCATATTAAATTGGAAGCAACATTACTAACTGAAATAACCTTATATTTTCGCTGAGTTTATACATGATAAAAATAGAAATACACAACTGGCCAAAATTATTGACAAAATGCAGTAAACGAACCTTCTAATCACACATGATTTTTCAAAATATACCATGGATTTTTACGTTATTGAATGTCAAAGTTGGTTTTTATACAGATGTTTTATTACCCAGACTCCAAATGGTGACAAACGTTTGAATTTTATTGTCAGGATCACGGTCCCTAAATAGACGGATATAAAAAGGAAACTGCAAACGATATTTGCCGATTGCACTCCAGAAGAAGACACAGAAACAACAAAGACGGGATAGTTAGCGTTTACCTAAAGATAAAGCTAGTGTAAGACAGTGGTCTTTGAAAAATCGGAAAATTCGAGACATGATCGAAATGCATTCATTACATAACACAAGCACAAATGTCCAACTCGGTAGCGATTTTAAAAAGTGGTTTTCAATTATCACCGTGACCTCTTTCGGGCCATTAATTTCCGGAGTCTCGGTGATGGACGTACTACTCCACCTTTTGTGACGTTTATTCATTTCCGGTCCAACACCGCCACTCCCAATTTTGCCCTAACATTTACGCAGACCCTGAATAAAAAACTCGTATTTTTCATTTAGCGAAATGTTGCAGTATTCTACGTGAATGTGATGTATGCTTTCTGGAGAACAATTGGGGCAAAAAAGTTATTCACTTAACCAGTCCGATCCTTTCGAACTATTTTGATTCTAGGGAAACAGCATCTGTTTTGAGAATCATAACTTGGAAAATAATAAGTACGGAGTTTGTAGTTCAAGGACTCTGGTATCAATTTTTAAATCAATTTTGAATATAAATGCTTTTCAGTATGTGTTGCAATATTTTGGGCCAGTGGGCATGTGTACAAGATAAACCCATAAAAAACACTCATAAGAAATTAATTTTTAAAGGACTTACAAGGATTGTTTACAAGCCGTGCACATATTAAGGATGGCCCTTTAAGCCGAAAGAAACGCGCGTTTAAAAAGGGGTCCTTATAAGCAAACAAATAGATATAACAATATACACAATAAATTAATCACAAGATAACATGTTGTTACATAAAAATAAAAATGTAAACTGAGTTGCTGTCATAAACTCCTTCGGTAGCAAATGGACGCACCGTGATGGAATCACGTGGATTGTCAGAGATTTATAAGTGATAACTTTTATTCTAAATCCCATTAGTTATGGCCAGTTCACATAATTATTTACGAAAGATACATCTGCACTATTTAGGATCTAAGTCTATATGAATTCCATCAGATATTTGCAGACCTCGTATGGATAACGTAATATAAATCACTAAAAAGATGCATTCCACAACTGTGGATCCCACGACTGCAGGAATTTTACAAGGAGATGCACTCAGAAATAAAGGTTCTACACTCTTAAGTGAAAATTTGTCAAAATTTACGTGTCATTTGATTTTTGACACTTTTGTGTCAGAGAGGGACCAATTAATTGGTAGTTAATGAGTGGGAAAAAGTGTGAAACTATTTTCCGAATAGGAAATCAATCAGCATACCTTTTAACCAAAAACTTTCCGAATCAATCAACCCGCAGCGATGTGATGGAGTGGTCCACTGTTTATCGCAAATCTTGCGATTGTGATTGGCCACCCGGACTGTCTAATTGATCATGTGATCTAAGACCGCGAACAACGGTTATATGTTGTGAACAGGAAAAACGTATGGCACTTGTTAGTGCAAGCAAATGACAGCTGCCTTCTCACGTTTTAGCACAATACTGTGGTCCATTACTGTTTGCATTGAGTAGTTCAGAATATAAACAGATACACACTTCCTAAAATTTGCATTGTGGTATATTTTAGTTGGGTGTCAAATCCCGATTTGATTTTGAACCTCCCAGATGGTTCACACCAGTAAATGCAGGGTCCTATTCTTCCTGTACAAACAGGGGCGAGATGATGAAAACAGTAATTTTCTCCTCATTGGAACATCTCAGATCTTAAAGCTAATATTCTGCTTGAGATCATAATTTCTACCTGATCAGTCATGGAAATTAGGGGAATTATCCCCAAATTTGGGCGAGCTACTGGGACCGTGAAGACTAGCCATTTTTTTTTTGCCACCCCCAAAAAACTGTCCACCCTGGATGTCAGAGCACTTTTTCAGTCAGGTGTTCCTGTAAGATACTGTTTAAATACGTCTGTCATATCAAAATAAAAGTATCAATGCTGCCATTTTTGATATCCTACAGATTTTATACCTAATATTGTAAGCAACCACGATTGCAACCCAGAGACCTCGCCTTTTCTCTCAGTTTTTAGGGCACACTTAGTCGACGGTCACCAAAACAAAAACACCTCATTGCAGTGGGGCCTGGACTTACCTGTTCTCCTGTTATTTACTGGTGTGAAATCAGATGTGTTAACATTTGACCCAGAATCTATTTCACTTTTGACACGGAAATTATTCATTTTTTGAAACTGATGGTTCTATTCCGATTCTTTTGTACCAAAAACATTTTTCATTTTTATCGGATTTTTAGTGATTTCTAACACTTTTTCTGTGTCCTTTCACATCTGACACATTTCCCGTGTCGTTTTGACAAATAATTTGTGTGTCCCGGCGGACTAATTTTCCGTTTCAAATTTGACACTTTTGTGTCAAATTTACCAATCTAACTAGAGTGTAACTTAGAACCATGAAAGGTTTGTTCTCCGCATAGAACCAATACCTAAAAACACATTGTGTTCCAAAATGCTATGATTTTGTTGGTTATAAACGGCTTATATAATAAAAGTCCCCGAACGGCTTACAAAAGTACAACTCCCTCCCCGAAAACCAGCTCAAGTGAATGACGGCACTACCGAACAAAATATCCTGGCATATCCGGTCTGGCGTCAGACTCGCTCACCTGACATTGTATTGTCATGACACTTATGGTTGAAAATCAAATGAGGTGTTGGAAATCGTAATTCGTTTGGTTTGTTTTCCAAAATTTAGTGTTTCGAGGGTCTTTTGGTGATTACAATAGTTAATTTTGAGAGAGTATCCTATTGGGAGCACCTAACCTTGTTTTAATTATATCAAGGGAATACAATTGACCTTGTGCTATTGAGATTATCAATGTATGTTTTCATTTCTAGACATTTTCTAGAAAAGCTACTATAATAGCTTGGGGTATTTTCCCAGGTATGGTGAAGTTAAAGTACACCCATTGGTAGTTTCTAATGATGTCATTAAAGTGGGATCCAATTATATAATATATGCTGATTTCATGCCTATCTTGAGTGGGCAAACCAGCTGTCAAGTATAAATATAGCTTATCTTGCTAGCTTGCTAAATCAGACTTTGCAATAGCGAATAGTTTGATCTGCAAAGCTTGTGGATCAGAGCAGTATTAGTATCATTATTTTGCTACCACATGAGCTAAAGGCTAGCTGTTTTTCTGTCATCTTTGAAGCCATAATGTTTCAGTTTTGGAATCAAAGGATTATTTTTGTTGTCCTTAAAATTAGCATTTGCGACAAGCCTTTTGTGATGTATTTGGCCTCCTGGGATTTACTGCTGATATTGTGTCGTCACGGGACATATTGGGTGAGCTTTTGGCTTTAGTTGTTGTGCTTGTGGTACTTTCCATCATCCTTGCTGAATTTTTTTATTATGGATTTAAATATGTAATTTAGTAATTTGATATGTTGTTGTAATATTTAATTGTCTATTTTTAACTCAATCAGCCGTATATCCTCTTGTCCGCTCTTATCTGAACTGACTCACAAACCTTCTTGCAGGGTGGACCAATTGCCTGGGCCAGCAAATACTCACCTACCCCGGATAACCATTGGCGATGTAAACTAAATTTTGCCACAATTTGTTTTTAAATTTCAATTTAGTCATTTGTGTGCGCTGATCACGAACTGTCGCACCCCTGCACATCTGTTGTGTCTCCATAGATATAACTAAATTGCTTGTGAAATTCTTGCAATATTTTTATTCTTTGTTGTAGACCATCAATTGCCACCATGGGTTTTTTTCATTTCCGTGAAGCCGTGGTGGCAAGCACAAAAAAAACGTAAGATTTGCAGAGGACTTGCATCGGAAAATCAACAGTGTCAAGAATCAGGTAACACAATAATAAAGTAACTTAATTAGGTACAAATAGTTAACAAACTTACCAAATATGTACACTTTGCTACTCTGGAATGGCCATGTCTATCAAGCAAAAAACAATCCACCTGCATGTGTGAACTTCGTCATCAGCAATCAGTGGATATCTTGGCTGACTGGAGATAGGCAGAGATGATGTAGCCATTGCCGATATCCAGAATACTGTACCTAATTATAAGCTTCATCATTCTACCGCCCATCATGAAGAGGCGGAGTACATTTTTTTTTTTTGTATTTTTTTTTTTTTGTTTTTTTTTCTTCTATTCTCGTTAAGGATGGTCTCCATGTAAGGATCAATGAGACCTGCGAGTTTAATTCCAGTGAATATATGAATGTCACAATATTATCACCTTCTTGTCAGACTTGAAGGTGAGATTAGAATAAGTTTGGAAGGAGGTATAAGTGAGGATACTGTGACATTATCCTCTCTTCTTGCTACTTGAAAAATAAATTCACCTCTTCATGTTTTCTAGATGAATTCACCTCTATTCTGCTACTACTTTGACAGTTGTTAATGGCCATTTGCTCCTAACTGGATACTTAAATGTACATGTTGACGTTGCTGATTACCGTGGGCTCAATCCGCCTATTTTCTAGATCTGCATGACGTGAAACAACTATTGTTGGCCAACTCACATCGGGAACCACATCTTCTGGATCTACTATAACTTGGAAGCAAGCCAATTTTGTGATCCATATTCAACTCCTAGTCCTTGCCATCTGACCACTACGCTGTCAAGTGCTTCACCAAGACGGAACCGACCTGAGCCGTGCATTAAAACCATGCAGACCCGGAAATCGCAACATCAAAGAGAACTCTTTCGCTCTGATATACGATCTGCATTTGTTTGGTTGCCTCCGACCTGAGTGTGATTCTCTAGTTATGTATATAATAACCTCTTATCTAAGACACTTGAGGAACATGCTCCACTCGTCCCAATCGATCTGTAGTTCTGCGTTCTCATGCACCTGGTACACAGATGTTCTTCGTGCTGAGATTAGGGAGGCGTCGGCTGGAGCGCAGTTTCACGGACTGGGCTCACAGTATGCAAAGAGGGCTTTATAAGATCAGTGCTCTAAATACACCTCTCTTCTTTCTAAAGCCAGACAATTATCATAACAACCAGATTACTACATGTGATCAACGGAACCTTTTCCTGTCTATTCAGTAGTTACTTCTCCCAGAGTGGAACAACCGCTACCTGCCCTTGAATGTCGCAAAAGATCTTGCTGACAGTTTTGGCGATTTTTTCTACAGACGATCAAGAAGCTGCGTAACAGTCTACAGGATACTACACGCCTCTATGTCCGTTGAACTAACAGAGTCATGCCAAGCAACCTTCAGCTACTTTCTACAGTGTCTGAAGATGAGGTCTTGAAATCCATCGAATCAGTATCGATCAGTCCTCACCTTAGACCCTTAACAGCTGGTCTTTAAACTATGTGTAGATGATCTGTTACTAGTCAGAAAAGGATTGCCACCTCTTCCTTGTCTTCGGGCGTATTTCCCAAGCTCTCAGCATGCATCTGTCATCCCCGTCTTTTCTGAAGAAATCTGGCTTGACACCACCTCCCTTCTCAAATTATCGCCCTATAGCTAATCTGGCATTTCTCGGAAAGGTGATTGAAAGAGAGGCAGTTGACTCAGTTGCAGACTTCCCTCATGTGATAATGAGTCTCCATTCTCCGATGCTTCCGCATCCCGAATATCACAGTACTGAGATTGCTCTGTTACGGGTGCGAATGACATGCTTGGCTGCTCTTGACAAACACAAGAGGCTGTGCTAGTGTTTCTGGACTTCAGCGCCGCCCTCGACACCATAGACCACAACCAGCTCCTAGCCCTCTAACTGAACGGTATGGGATTACTGGAAAGCATTAAGTTGATTCTCGTCAACTAGATGGCCGAACTCAACCTATATCAGTCATAGGTGCTTCGTCAGATACTGTGGCGGTAGATTGGAGTCCCCCATGGCTCTGTTACTGGACACGATTGACTTCACTTGTTCAGTGGCCCCACTACATGATATAATCCTGCCCACTTATTACCTCGTTAACTCGTTGAAACTTCCTCTAAAGTACATCCACCAGGGAGTATAACTAGTGGATTGATGAGAGTGGAAACATCTACATATTATTAAGCCTCGATTTGAAATCATTTGTCTTTGTAAAAGTTGTCATATATTGGGGCAGTGCATTTACCATATATCTAACCCTGCTTCAGCGAAGAAGGACTGCTTCATAATGGTGGTGCTTGGAACTTCATGGAGAATCAGTTGCCCTGTTTGTGTGTTCTCCCGCCTGTTTTTGGTAGGTTTTTGGTTTAATTACTTGTCCAAATCAATCTCAAAGTTGGGTCGGGTTCATATGTTTAATCAGTGTAATAAGGCGTGTTTTAATCCTCATCCTGCTCGACAGAGTCCCACTTGAGATCCTCCAACATAGCAGTGACACATCCTTATTCAATTTGTTGTTTTACGCTGATGACACCCCGCTCTACCTGACTTTCCACACTCGGGATCGTGAATCAGCCTAAAAAGTTTGAAACATCATTGCAGACTCAGATCTTGGTGTCAATCCAACAAGCTGATATTCCAATGACAAGAAGACGGAGATGTTTGTACTTTCGCTCTCATTTAGCAGATCGGCTAGCAACTTTCAGCCAACTATGATCATAGGCAATTCTGTTATACATCCATTAGCTGAACACGAACCTTGGTGTCATCTCCGACTCATCACTAAGAATGATCAATTATGGTTTTTCATCTTATGCAAAACGGCTTGGCTCTCAATAAGGAAAATTGGGCAGTTTCGAACAGTACCTTGATGAAAAATCTACCATCAGATTGGTCCCCAGCCGTTGTTACATTCTAGGCTGGATTACCGCAATTCCTTGCTTGTAATTGCCTTCCAGAAAGAGAATTGACGAAGGTTCAGCGAGTTCAAGATGCAGCTGCCCGTCTTGACCTTAAAATCCTCGACGAGACAATACACACCACTCTCTCTACCAACTACATTTGCTTCCAATTAAACCCAGTGTGCAGTATTTTAAGATTCTACTTCCTCACCTATAAGGCCTCCACAGCAGGTTCACTTGCCTATAGCTCTGAGCTCCATCCAGCTGTATTCACCACAAAGAACTTTGAGATCATCTTCTTGCTCCAGTCTGAGTAAATCTGCCAACGCATCAACAAAGTTCTATGGCGATAGATCTTGTGCTTACGCAGCAGCACTTTGTGGAATCAACTCCCTAACAGTATCCGCTTAGCTCAATCAGTCTGAAAGCCATTCTATTTTTACACAACATTTTTGGCCCCGATACGTATCCTGTTTCTGATGCAGTCCAATCCACTAATTGTAATTCTTATTCGCTACCTTCAGCCAATCCGGTGCCTAGGATATTTGTTTTCGAGCAATTGTGAAGGCATCAGTTTTAGGTAGGGTTAGAGCATCTTGAATCAGGAAACGATCAAGAACTTTACCGATGTCGCGGTGGGGTACATACACACAGATCCTCACAGCTGACGCTTTAGGTGGTATCCCCATATGTTTCTTAGATGGAGGCAACTGGGTTTTGTCTATTCTCTGCTATCTTTGGTCCAATATATATTGTTTGAATGTCCACTTAAATGTAAAGTTTTTTGAATTGTGTATAATTGATGTATATCATTGTTTTTTAAAATTGAATTTTATCTATTTTGTATTTGTCCGTATTGATATTTTGTAATTTGGCTCCGTTCTATGTGAAGCGCCTAGAGGCCTCTGCTTAGGCGCTATATCAGATTTTTATTATTATTATTAGATTGGACCTTGTCGATCCGTGGGAGAGTCATGCTGTGACATCCTATATAAGTAGAACCTGTGGCAGAGACTGCCTCTCTAGGATTGGCCTCTTCAGCCACAGACGTCGCTGTTCAACTAACCTGTGCTCAATGTGGGCGCTTTATTCCAAAGTCCCGCTTGGGACTGACGGAGGCCATGATGATGTCCCCGTCCTAAATTGCCGGACAACATTATTTTTCAGGACTACTCCGATTATATATTTACTCACTGAA
>JAMKCH010042650.1:0-12914 GCA_023653785.1 Ophioderma brevispina | reverse complement strand
TAGAGTATTGAAGAACAAAGAACAGGAAGAGGAGAGTAGAGGTATGAAGAAAAGGCAAATGAAGGAAATTGATTTAATCATTTTTTTGTTTTTAATTTTGGTTTATTTTTTTTCCTGTGTACTTTGGCAACCAATGGTCGCAGAAGACCCGCCAGCGGAGCGTTGGATTATTATGAGTTATTCTGAGGCACGATACCTCTCATATGATTTAAAAGGGACATGACAATGTTAATTTTTAGTTTACATATGGATAAATTTATGTTTGAACGAGTCTCAACCATTGATGATATTACCATAAATTAATTAGCTATTAGAAGACAAAATGAAATCGGAACTGATGGGCGCTCCATGTTGCCAATAATCTCACGGCCATAGTGACGTTTCCGCCATCTCGCGGCCATTGCTACGTCATGTCTATAGTTTGTCCTCTGATGATTGTCAAACCAAGTAATTTACTTTTCAGTATCTAACAGTCTATAGGTTTGTATGCCTTTGAATCGACGCACATCTGCAATGATTATATACCAATAAAAAATAATACTTCACAGATTAACTGCAATACAAATAACTAGTGGGCCTCCTCACTTCGAATGTAAAGATTTTTCCACAGTAAGCCCAATGAAGATTACCAATTGAAGTTCCACCTGTCCCACATCACCGATCAGCGCCAGATAGCAAATAGTGTCATCCCAAGGTACGCATTGAAGGTCTCAATGGGTTTTACGCGGGGAATTTCAGTGATTGTATAGCATGTGGCATTAAAGGATTCTAATATGAATGGCTCTACTCGAACATTACATGTTGGATAGCTTTTCGGTTACATAAATTTAGTTCCGCACTTTTTAAAAACTTTGAATCCAGTGACATTTTGTTAGACCCACTATATACTCTACTAAAATATTCTAACATTCCATCACACACCTGCTTTATTTGTTGGCAACATGGCTGCTTCCATCAACCTAGTGAGAACATAAGCGAATCGTAAAACCCCAATTACTTACTACAACAAACGCTATTTACATTGGAAAAAAATGAATTAAGTATTTTGAAATTGTGGCCCAGAAGATCCACCAGCGGAGCAGTGGGTTAAGTTATTATGAGTTGTTATCAATTAAGGCAACACCCTCGCATTATCATTTGGCCTGAAACAAAAACTGATTTATTAAAACAAAACTCATTACATTCAAAAACAAAATGGAGCGCATAAGACCCACCAGTAGACCAGTCGCTAAGTCCCTATATCTTCGCATAAGATCTCGTACCAGCGGCGCGAGCGCATAAGATCCCGGGGGGTACTCGACCCAACATTGGGTACGTGTGTGCGTCCACCGGGTAAAAAAAATCGACCCATGTTTATAGTGACCAATTGTCCAAAAATATTGCCCATTTATATAGTTGGTTCCGAAATTTTCCGACCCATTGATATAGTTGGCTTTTAAATTTTCGCCCCATTTTCATAGTAATCTTAGCAAAATCGGTCCAGTTGTCATAGTAACTTTTTCCAAAAATCAGAAAATCAAACCATTTCCAATTATGATTTTCATGCGAAAATCGGAAAAACGACCCATTTTCACATAGTAAAATGCAACCAAAAACTTGAAAAATGACCCTTTATATAGTAAAAGCCAAATTGACCTCCAAAGAGTGCCCATCACATATGTACCTACAGGGCTACCCTTTCCACTGCTTACTCCTACCGCCCCCCCCCCCCCTGATAAAATCCACCAGCGGTGCGAGCGCCAGAAGAGAATCCATCGGCCTATCACCGTTCCTAACAATCGACGGTGGAGTGATTTCCCCGCGCACGGATGCGGGAAATTCACCGGTGGATTATGCGGTTCTTTTTGTCTGATATCTTTCTTTTGGGAAATGACTGTTTGCAGCGAGTACCGCTGATGTAGCTACTGAGTACTTATGGATCCTGTTTCGCAAAATATCAGGTCCTATATAGGAGGTGATATTTTGCGAAACAGATTTTGTTTGTAACATTTTACTGAAATATTTGATGTTTTGACAGTTTGACTTTTGCATGCTTCTCTTCGTCAAATCCCTTTCATTCAAACGATTGTTTGCAGGAGGTTAACAGTTGATTAGTTTTATTTAGTGCTTATGAAATCTGTTTCCCAAAATATCGGTCTCTATATAGAGGTGATATTTTGCGAAACAGATGTTGGTTGGTAGATTTCTACTGAAATATTTGATGGTTTTGTACTTTTGCAATGCTTCTTCTTCGTCAAATCCCTTTCATTTAAACGATTGTTTGCACGAGGGTACCGTTAATGTAGTTATTTAGTGCTTATGAAATCTTGTTCCCGCAAAATTCGGTCCTATATAGGAGGTGATCTTTTGCGAAACAGATTTTGTTTTGGTAGATTTCTTTCTACTGAACTATTTGATGTTTTGACAGTTTGACTTTTGCAATGCTTCTTCTTCGGCAAATCCCATTTTCATTTAAAAACAGATGTTGCACGAGGGTACAGTTTATGTAGTTATTTAGTGCTTATGAATCTGTTTTCGAAAAATTCAGGTCCTTATAGGAGTGAATTTTGGCGAAACAGATTTTGTTGGTAGATTTCTAACTGAAAATATTTGATGTTTTTGACTTGGCATTGTGCTTCCTCTTCGTCAAATCCATTTCATTTAAAACGGATTGTTTTGCACGAGGGTAACAGTTGGATGTAGTTTACTTTAGTGCTTATAAATCTGTTTCGCAAAATATCAGGTCCTATATAGGATCGGAGGTGATATTTTGCGAAACGATTTTGTTGGTAGATTTCTTTTCTGCTGAATATTTGATGTTTTGACCTGTGCAATGCCTTCTTCTTCCCATCAAATACCTTTCATTTAACACGATTGTTTGCACAGTGTACCGTTGATGTATTTATTAGTGCTTTGAAATCTGTTTCGCAAAATATCAGGTCCTATATAGGAGGTGATATTTTGCGAAACGATTTCTTAACATTTGAATTCAATACCTGTAAGATGCTTGAAATACTTTCACTACGTTTTCGAGTCAACATGAACATTAGTTTGCAATCACATCTGCATCTTCCTAGTGTTTAATTTTTCTTTTCCAAAAATTAGCACCTCGTTCACCACGCTTAAAATCTGTTCGTTTTGTTTCGTTTCGTTTCGTTTCGTTTGGCGCAAAATTCATAAGGCCTTTATGGGTACTTTCGCCAAGTGGATAAGGGGGCTCAGAGGCCCTTTTCATAATCCTACTTAACGGTGCAAAAGTGGATTTTGTATTTTTTTAACCTTACAAGCGTGTTCCAAAGTTACACATTACAAAAAATCCAGTTTGGAAAAAGATCTCTGGCACAAAATATTGAATCGTGGGTTAAAATTATATACCCCTTGTACTTATCCACTTAACGGTGTATTTTGTGATCCTAGCACATTTATTTTTTGTTAATGCTTCACTAGATATCCTCAAGAAAGGTTATTTCACAAAATTTTATGTTGATTGCCTGATGTTTTGTTTGGATATCTATGAGCGAATTAGTTGTATCGCCCGGCCCATATCCATAGGCCAGTCTTGTACTTGTCTGTAAGTTTAGAAAATACAAAATTACGAGTTTCTTTAGAAAGTAGATCCGAATTTGCACGATAATAAGCACACTACTATCTTGGCCGGCGCACGGCGTTCAGAGCTATAAATCACACTTCTTTGAGATAATTCGGGGACACGAGGCTGTGGATCTGAAATGCCCCTTAAGCATACCGTTATCTTCGTTTGATTTTTTAGCAATTAAAAATCATTTCTATTTTCTGGCTAAGTGACAACAAATTTGCGTCCGTTTTTACTCAGATTTTTTTAGCTTCTACTCTATTTTTTATGAGTAATTTTAAAAACCAGATTAGACCCCCTTTGCATGGGCGTTATAATCGTTGATATAAGGAAAAATCAAGAGGGATCCCCCGTGTTGTGGTTTCCCTTTTTATAAAATTAAAGATTACCCCGGAGATTACCCTGGATAATCTTTATACGGGAACCCCCAAACGGGGGGCCCCCTCATTTTTATTATTTCTATAATGAACCTAGTTTATTAACCATTTGTGGCACTTGTGAATTTCCAAGCATACATTGTGGGCGTATTTGCAAGTATAAGCACACAATGGGCGTAATTTGCATAGTGGGGGGTACCCCCACTATGAATGCTTAAACAAGTCTAAAATGATATTGTGAGTGTAAACATATTTCAAAAAGAATTAACTCCCTCAATGATTGTTTTGTTTTTTGTGTTGGTGTGTTAATTGCCCCTACCCTCCCCCCCCCCCCAGAGAAACACACACTATTTCAATGACCCCTCTCCCATAATCGTTTTATACTTATAGTCGCACTCCCACAATGCATCGCTACACGTTTTTCTACCCCCCACAATGCACAACCACACAACCCCACAATGTAGCTTTTTTGTCGGATTTGTGGGTGGGTGTGGTGTTTTGTGTGTGGTGTGTGTGGTGTGCATGTGTGTCTCCCATTTTGAGGTGACGCACTATTGTAAAGCTTTAAAGACCCCCGTTTCAGCACCCTATTCACCCAATGATCCCTATTTTTGTGAAACATCTCACCCAAGACCAATGTTTTTTTGATAATTTTACCATTGTCCCTCAAAGATCCTTTGATTGATTGTTTTGTGAAAAGTTAAACATTTTAACCTAAAAGACCTCTATTTTTTGAAAAATTTACAAAAATTTCACCCAAAGACTCCTTGTTTTTGAAAATTTTGCAAATTTTGTCACCGAAAAACAACCCTATTTAGGGGGCAGTTTTTGTTGTCTCTCCCCCAAGACCCTATTTTTTGCAGGAGTCTGTCCCGAATGCCCCCTGGTTTTGAATCGCTAGCCTTACACCCATAACCATTTCATATGTGAGCAGGGGCGTCCCCCAGACCATTTTTAATGGGGGGGGGGGGTGTTGAGATCTGTGTTGCCGACAAATCATGGGCCGGATTCAATAATTTTCCTGTATTTAGTAGTAGTCGGGAGGCCTTGGTCCTATATATCCAATGTCGTTTGTTATTCCAGCACAAAATGTTGAACTCTTCGCATACAGCACGCATTTCATCTGGTTTTCATTAGGTGTATGTTGTATTGAATGAGCTATAGTTAGCTCCACTACATCATAAAACCACATTTTTGATGTCTTTATCATTTGAGCCTAGTTAACTTGTGTGAAACTATGGCTGACGCACGAATGGTCCGTAAATATGATTTTTTTATTGGCAACCCAAGCAACACAAACCGAGTGGGAGGTTGACATTGATTGGTTAAGCAACCCACTCGGGCGGATTTCAATCCCGGTCGACCGAGAATCTCGTAGGGGTGTGGTTAAGTTGGTACACTGTGGGTGACTTTGAAAATGTTCCAATATTTTTGTCCATAATCCAGATTCCTTTATAACGCTTAGCATGTTTTGCATTATCCGGAACTTAAATAGCCATTGAGGAGACACATAGAACAATGTGGGTTGTTTCTAGTAACCGACACAATAATTATCAGTGTCGACACATTACAGTGTCAGTGCGTGTACGTTGGTCGCGTATTAAAGTCCACTTTTATTTCTTGAACTTTACCATCCCTAAATTAAAATGAGCCATCACTAAACAAATCGGAACCCAACGCATCAAAGGGTTTGATGGAATTAACTCCAATCACTGTATCATACGCAATCTATTGCCATAAATCGAAGGTTTCATACTTCTAAATAGGTGATGCGTTTCAAAACTGGTTTCAAAGCAGCGGAGACATAGCACCAGAAATTATAAAGAGATATAACCATAGCTAAGACAAACCGCGACCGTTATTAATAGCGACATACCTAATTAATTACGATATGTCAATCAGAGGCAGCACGACACAAATTTACTTTGTCCTAATGAATCTGAAAATAACATGTAACAAACAACAGTTTGTAAAGTGCTGTCCACGCCAATCCCGCCACTGAAATATCACTGCACGTGGCTGGGCCAATCTCCAGCAATCCCAGTCGACCGATATTAATAAGAACGAGTGGGTTATTATCGCTAATTGGCTAAGCTATTCCGTCCAGTTCTCTATCCGGTTTCTATTCTTCCATAAACAAATGAAACGTTTCAACCGCCATCAGCCCTCCTAGTCAACCGTTCTTTGAGTTTTTAAAGCCACCTTTAAAATGCCGTTTTAATCCTTTTAACCCCAAGAGTATTTACCTACAATTATTTAATACATTAAAGTAATATAAATCATTTATGTATTCTTATATTTTAATGTTACTTCATGCTAATTCTAAATTTAAGCCTGACTAAATTTCACTCTGGGCTTACCAACTTATAAGGGTACCCTCGCGCAATGAACTTTCCTACTGTGGGCGCTAAAACGCTCAAAGCTTTCATAGAAACCGTCGCAACAATTGTTTTCTCTCCTTTTAGGTATTTTAGGCCCACACGGTACATCTTGAAAATATTCTGCTCCTTATGACTCTAAAAATCTTTTTATGTGAAACTAGTCATTTGCATCATTTAAGCTACAATCCCGCATGAAAGAATTTGATAATAGCTACTTTTTAGTGTCAAAATTGATTTCGCTTATGGAAGGCGAGGTCCATAGCTACCCACTGGGTAGCAAAATAAAAAAAAAAAAAAAAAATATGAACATTGGGTGTTTTATATCTAATTCCCGAGGGTGGTAACCGTCCTTTGGTTAACCTTGTTACAAAAAGCTTGGTAAACGAGGGTTAAAGGTTCAAACGGCATCATAGCACCACCTTATTATTATTGGTAAGGGCCTTGTTCCACATTACATGAGAATGTTTGCGTAATGGGTGTAAGAAGGGCCATTTGATTTTGTCAATCGTATCAACATTTACATATTGTCCAGGGGAGTTTTACTTGGAACGTGCACGTTGATACTGAATTTAAAATGCCCCAATATATATAGGATAGACATTACCGTGCAATTTTTCGTATTACAGATAAACCTTTCAAAATGTTTAGTACTTGTGTGAGTGCAATAGTTGCCATGTAATACATCTAGTTTTTTTTCTGCAGAGCCAACGGTCCTGCCAATTTATTGCATCAACATTGAAAAAAAACCTGCTTAACACAGACAAAAAAATTTATATATAAATATAAACGTAAAAGTACACTTACAAAACAGATTCTAAAGATTTATACTATTTCCATGTCAATACATCTATGTGCTGCTTATAAGACGGAGCTACCCCGAACGCGCTAGAGCCCTAGGTCGACATACTCCATACGTACGTAATAAACACATACACACATACAACATACATACATAATACATAATCATCCATCATACACACACCATACATAACATCATACATACATTCTTTCAATACATACATACAACTTTGGTATTACGACTAACTATTCTAAACTACTACTAACATACATACATCCATACATATTACATACATACAACATACATACCTACATCATACACACATACATACATCTAGACACAACACAACACACAACATACAACACTCTCTTAATTCCAAAGATTGAAATTTCATCTTTTTTTTTTTAATTTGCAAATTGTTTGAGATTGAAAATTCTTTTTAGATTTGCATTTCAATCTTGGAGTTAATGTAAAGTTATAATTAAAATAATTTCATCTAAAAAGATTGACTTTCAATCTTTCATGGAGTGGGGAGTTGTGAGGGCGCTTTTTTTCAAAATGAGCTGCCAAAATGCACTACCCCCCTTTCGGGAAGAAGTAACCAACTGCCTGAGAACAACCAGAAGCATCACAGCACTGATTTTGGTACCAATCAGATAGCTAATGGTCCTCCTCTTTCCATTGATACCACAATGAGTAATTCCTAGCATTACATCACAATGACGTCATAAAGTTCGCATGTTTAGCAAAATTGGCAATTTTCCATAGACACACAGAGGGAAAATTTTAATTTTCGCCAAAACGTGAGGAATATCCATTTTATGGCGGTTTTTAGGCTCTACTTGATGGAAATACTAGTTTTATATATGAGAGCATTTTTACATAATCATGTTTTTTGAGTCCTTAAAATTGCAAATATCAATTTTCCACCCTATATCAGTATTTTCATATTTTCCTCAACATATGACGTCATAGTGACATCATAATGGGGATATTGGCACTTATTTTGATACCACGAAAAGAAGAAACTCCTAAGCTAACCATGTGTACCAAATTTACAGGAATCTGATGTTTCAGTAACAAAATCGCGGGGGGTGGGGGAGGTGGTAACCACCGCCCCCCTTTGGAGTTTGTTAAAAAAAAAAAATGGCTCCAGGGTTTTAGACCGGGTTAATTCAAAACGTGACAATTCATAATGCCTTCCTATCCTTGGAAGATCTACTGATGTGCCAGAGCAACTCGTAATGCAGATTGTTTAGGATGCACATCCAGAGAGCCCATTATCAAGCCCCTGATTTGGTGCCAGGCAGAAGTGGCAGAGCCAGAAATTCCTCCAACAGTGATTGATGGTTTGAAGTTAAAAAATGATGGTGCACTAGATACAAGTGGGCCTCAGGAGAGTTGATGCCATGAAGAGTGTCTGTCATAATAGTAATAGGAAGAATAATCTGATACAGAAGAAAAGACATTTAAACATGATCAAGAAGAGGAGGAAATAGTATATCCATTTCTGAATCTACGGAATGCCTTTACGCTTGTATACAAGGAAACATCATCTGCTTAAAAAGATAATCGCCAATTGAACAATAATACCATGATTAAAATTGAAATTGTCTTATCCGTAATCAAACACAGTGGTTCTCAGATGTGATCTAAACTAGGTGGTACAATGCTGGCTCTTCACTGATATCTATTCTGTCAAGGGCCTTGTCTGTGCATTGTTGCACAACATTGGGCAGACCAAGAGATGCTCCGTGTCCTGATATGCTTCCAGTAACTCACTTCTGCAAGGAAACCTTTGATCGCCCGATCTGGAATCTCCATCAGCTGAGACCAACCGCCACTCAGCCACGTGGGGCTATCTGGACGCAGATCAGGACACTCCCTTTGGTTGTGTAACAGCACCACAGACATGGAAACCTCTTGGTCTGCCCACTGCTGGAGCAACAATGCACACCAGACCTGCGGAATTCATTAAAGCAGGCCAGACGTTGTACCCATCTCTGGCTGGTTAATATTTGAGAACCCACAGTGTTTTGGACACGATAAGAAGAAGAAGCCACGTACGAGAACCAGCCCAGGCGGAAGACGCTCACCAAGCTCAATACCAATAGATACCAACAAATACACAAACATATGGTTGACAGCAGTATTATCTTTCCACAAGCCCCAAACTCCTCAGAACTATTCAAAGGACCCGACTACTACAACACTTAAATTGAATGGAAATCGTATCTTGGAACCTGCCGTTTTCTTTCCTTTTCTGTCAATTCTACAGCTGGAAAAGGTAACTTATGAGAATTCTACGACTTATCCTTCACTTTGAAGCTATTTCTCTGCAAATTCCAAAATTTTTCAATCCTGTAGTGTCTATTACTAAGTAGTCAATTATCATATACAGTCAGCTGGTCTGAAAAATCAGTGAAATTGCGCAAATGTGAAGCGAAATCGTGCATGTATATTTCACTCAATCCTTTGTGTGGAGATTGAGTATTTTGATGATTAATTAATACACACACAAAAACTTTCACAATACTCGAGTCAGCCTTAAAAAGTGCAAATTCTAATTCGCATATATTGATCTTCGAGGTTCGAATTCTTTACAATCAGTGGCAAGTCTTCGCGTTAGTAATTGTATCTCTTCTTAACTTGCTTAACAGACCTTTTCCTGCTGCTGCAGGCATTTACCTTGCCTTTAATATTCATTCATATCCTTTTGTTTTTCGTTTATTGATCTAGGCCTATATTTTCTTTTTTTTTAATAAAAATTTTTTTTGTGTCTTTCCAACCTATAAGATGATACCTATGAGAAAAAAAATAGCCTCGCCTCTCTTTGGTTCTGAAGCCTTTTTCTTGGCCGGTGTAGGCCTATCTAATACTTTTATCGAAAGTACACAGCGAATAAAAAAAAGCCAATTTAACGCGATTCTCATCAACCAGAGGATTCAATACGAGGGGTAGTCCGATACTTGACCCTTTCATAAGTCTGCCACTAACTCCAAACCACACGTATGCTTCTAAAATTCATTATTTCGATATTACTGAACGGCATTCAACAACGACTCGTACCTAATGCCCCACGAATGCACCCAAATAGAAGACCGTAATAATGATCCTAAGTTATGCGAAAAGGTATTCCCAGACTGTGTAATGTCCATTGTTCGCGAACGCAACGAGTCACAACTTGTAGAAAGCGTAGCACACACGCTCAGCAATCAGAAAAAGTTACGTATATACTTACGATTCAAGTTCCGCGGACGAACCCCCGCAAACTACATTTTGACATTTTTACCGGGAGCAGACGATATACTTTCTCTGACTCATATTTTTGGTATTTGTGTAACTTTTGAAAAGCGCATCTTTTTTCATGAAAAAAAATATTATAATCCATCACCCCGGTAATGCGGGTTCCCCTTAGGAACCCCCCCTTGTCACAAGGGAAGTGTCAGTAAAAAATATTAATTAACACCTTAATATTTTTTTTTCATGTTTAATTTTACAATTCATGATCTAAACAATAAATATCTAGAAAATTCGGTTTAACCCTGTTATACGCTGATAGAAATCACTTTGCTTTTTTTTGCATATCTCCATCACACCACTAACACAACCAAAGAGGTTGTGCCTGTGTCTTCATCAACCGTAATGCTGAACTTTTGTTTCAACATGATAAATCAGAAACCGCTGTTATTTGCACACCACATTATTGGCATACAAACAAGGTGATTCCCAAGGTTGCACGAAACATTAAATGGAATGGACTGCATTACGGTCCAGGACACCCTTTTCGATTCTTTTGTTCAGCCCAATCCAATGAAACCAGGCACAAACTCTATTGGCAAGTTACACGGCAGACAATGCCCGCTACCAAAATTTACATATTAAAAAATGACATCATTTTTGTGTTCATAGAGGAGATGGACCCTTTTAGAACATA
Source organism: Ophioderma brevispina (assembly GCA_023653785.1). Lineage (NCBI taxonomy): Eukaryota > Metazoa > Echinodermata > Ophiuroidea > Amphilepidida > Ophiodermatidae > Ophioderma > Ophioderma brevispina. The sequence goes on along the minus strand of JAMKCH010042650.1, from coordinate 1,849 downwards.
ATAACCATTTTTTTTTTTTTCATTCCACATTATAAAATTCTGGTTGGAAACGAGCAAGTGGTTAATATGTGTTCCTTTTTGCCCTTAATATTAAACAAAAATAACAACTTTTTCATTACACATAAAAAATTATGTGGAAACGAGCAAGTGTTAATATGTGTTCCTTTTTTTGCCCCTAATTTTTTAGGTTTCTTTCTTTGTGGAATTCTAATTCCCCTTTTATCCACCAACTAAAGGTGGGAGACTACCTTGTCCCTTAAGGTTAATTTTGAAAGGTGACAATAAAAGCCAGTTTATACTAGTTCGTACGTTGAAAATGCTCGAACCTATTTAAAAAACATAGTTTCTCGTATAACACGTGCAGGTGACTTCTGACACCAAATTCCCAAATTGAAAAAGGTTTTGACAACAGTATTTCATATATCACAAAAAATATTTTTCTTTTTTTAAATTTTGTATATGAAACAAAATTAATACAAAGCTGTAGATGTATGTGATTGGAGACACGTTCAAATAATTCATAGTGACGGGAGAGTTGTGAGAAGCCAGATTGAACATCCCTTTTGAGCGTTGTGATATCGGAAAATTAGAACGTGACGTGGAATCGATTTCGGAAATAACAGTGTTGAGGTTTTTGGTTTCATGTTGCAATGCATTGTCTGCAATATTTTACGGAACGGAGAGAAGAGAGAGAAGATTGAGAAACGAGCGAGAGTGGAGTGAGAGCGATTGAGAGAGAAAGAGATTGAGAGAGAAGATAGATGGTGATTTAAAGTGGCATGCGGCATAGTCCATATGAATTATCCAATGGTTAAACAGCTCCAAGTGAAACGTATACCCAAAGCACACAAATGGGGCCAAGTTTTGAAGGACGTCATAGAATATGTTCCCCGCAAGGGATTTTGGTAATTTTGGGTTTTGGGACGTTGTCTAATCCATCTCCCAAATACTAACCTAGCTTGTGTAAGATGTGACATTTCCCCATAATTACTTCACAAACCATTTAAACGGACGTTTTTTTGTCAGTAAGTAGTCATTCAACACACTTTGGCAATAACCGTCTAGTGGGAAACGCACTGTAGTAGCTGGTAAACATGGCTTGCCCGTTTCCGCCATATTTAGAGCACCTTTGGTCACAATTTGCCTCACCTACTAGAAGCACACACTAAATCCTGGTAGTTCCGTAAAACACTACCGTCGATTGTAAGCAAATTGGTTTGGCATGGTGCGTAGATATTGTTGATTGGCAAATGTTAATATTTAATGAATAGTGTGCAGACAATGTTCTAAATACTATGTAATATCCAAATAAATAATTTAGATCCTACAAATAAATTAGGCCTTCGGAAGTACTCCGTGCCCGGATACGCTATGGGTTTTACGTTTCGGGTGGAAAAGTGGTGTGGCGCTTATTCACAACCTGTTATCAATTTTCTTTTGTATTGGTATCAATTACCATGATTTTAAAAAAAAATTTTCAAATCTTTTTTTGATATAGAAATATCTCAAAACTCAATATGATGTCACGTGGGGTTCAAATTTGAACTTCAAGTCATTTTAGTGCGTATTTTCATGGGAGCTTATTTGGTGGTGTGCGCCTTCTAAAGCGCTGTATTGGAATGTGCATTGCACTTCATAAATTGGAGATTTTTCACATGCAGATAAGGCAAAATTGAGGCCCCAAAATTGATTGTTATATAGAATAAATTATATTTGTTCTAAAATTAAGCTTTGTGCTAGTAATTTAGAGACTACTTTTTTGTCGAAGAAATTAAGTCACACAACCATTTTTACCCAGCATTTTTAATTTTAGCATGTACGTCGTGGAGGGTACTTTTGCGTGATGTTC
>JAMKCH010042649.1:0-13057 GCA_023653785.1 Ophioderma brevispina | reverse complement strand
GAAAGTATGGCCTATTCTGATTAAAAGTGACCATACCCTAAATTAAGGCAGGAGGCACTGTAATTTGATACTCAGATGGAACATCTTATTTGTACCTATATTGTGTACAAGTTTCGTTTCAATATCATGTATCTACTGGAAATTGACGGCATATTAAGTTAGCATGAAATCATCTTTCTAATAGTACGCATCCCATCTTAGCCAAAGTTTTGGAACACTTTTATATGCCTACTTCAAAATGCCCCCCTCTCCCCCCTGGACAATGTTGAATCCTGAAATTTTGTTCTTGCACCCTACAGAACCCAACTTGATTGGTGGGGATAGGGAGGGGTGCATGGATAGCGATGCTCAAAGCCTCCCGAATCAAGTTGACATGATTTCCTATATATCTTTTTAAGAGAAATGCGGCAAATAATGGGGGCAAAAGAACAGTCGTGTTCCAACCATTTTGGCAAAGATGTGTCTGCGAAGTGGAAAAAATTCATCTAATTTTCATTGGTCCTCATAACTTCTTAATTACGAGAGCTAGTACAACGAAATTTCAGGTGCACATACAATAAACCTATTGGCTTACGTCATTGCATGGAACATGAAATCAGCGGTCAACTTAGGAGTGGTCAATAAAATGTACTCGTAGCATATTTGGGCTCAAAGTCGTCCATGATAGAACAGGAAAAGGCTCTGCATTTAATGGTGTTAATCTAAATTGAAAATAAAACTAATAAAACTAATCAAATACACTTCCACGATGTTACCGGAGCAATTATTACACGTGATTCCTCAATATAAGCAGAAAACTCCAAGACATTCATGGCGGCCCCTTCTGCATTCGTTATAATTACTCACATAGCCATGAAATTACACAGTAGTGGAATATGTGAAGAGATGATGATGATGAATGATGATGATTGATAATGATGATGCCGACGACGACGATGACAGTGTGCTTCCGCGGTACAATGTCCTATTTTGTGTTTAACAAACGTAATATTTATGTCATAATGTAAATAAATTACACAAATACAATTTAGAAGACACGTAACTAGAAAAAAAGAAAATTGTTAAACATATTCCCCCAATACGTTTCATATAGGGTTATGCGCTTTTATGGATCCATAGGGTAAGCTTTACATTTTAAATGTAAATAACGAATTCCAAATGGCAGGACTTTCTTTCGAACCGCGAACTCCCTCAAATAAGGCGAGATCTTTGCATCTACGCCAATTCGCTCTTTACATATCGTTGATTAGATGATGATGTATGATACATGATGATAATGATGACGACGACGCCGACGATGATGATAATAATGTGATGATGATTATTAAAGGCATCTACAAACACGCCGATAATTGGTATGGCTCTACAAGTTTTACTGAAACAGATGTAAACAACCTTGTTATACGTGAAGGTCCTTTATCAACCGCATCGATCATTTCCACCTTGTCCCCATAGAACATCGATAATCCACGTAAAATTCTATTTTCAGATAAATTATCTCTGAAAATTGTTCTTTAATTAAAATCAACGTTACACAACACCACGACCAAACCATATGAAAAAGATCTTGACTCTTGTCAGTCTCTATTGTTAATTTGGTGTATCGTGGCATCATCGATTGATTTACGTGTGTAGGATTTGGTTTACCGTTCGTCGATGGTCCTTGAGTTGAAACTATTTAAGGTTTGAAACGAATGATCCTATGTAAGCGGCTATTTGGCTTAGAGGCAAAGAATCTTCGCCTTTCCAAGCGGTAGGCGCGTTCGAAATCAAGTCCCTTCCCTTTCCGAATCGGTATTTTCATTTTAATTTAACACTTAACCTATGTATCAAATAAAGCCGTACCCTATATGAACCCTATTTAAATATTAAATCCTTTTTTTTTCAAGTTAGCGTATCTTCTAAAATTTGTATTTGGTTGTTAATATTTCCACTATGAAATAAATATTAAGTTTTTAAACACAAAATAATACCACTTTGTGCCGCGGAAAGCACCTGGCATTTGCATAAATGCTGTTAAACCCATGAATGTAGCATAAAACGCATGAAAGTATGGCCTATGCTGATTAAAGTGACCATTCCCCTAAAGTAAGGCAGGGAGGAACTGTATTTTGATACTCAGATGAACATCTTTATTTGGTACCTAATATTGTGTTACAAGTTTCGTTCAATTCATGTATCTAATTGAATGACAGGCAATTAAGTAGCATGTAAATCATCTTTCTAATAGTACGCATAATCTTAGCCAAAAGTGTTTGGAACACTTTTGATAGGCCTCTTAAAATGCCCCCTCTCCCCCCTGGACATGTTGAAATCCTGAAATTTTTGTTTCTTGCCACCCACAAGAACCCAACATTGATTTGTGGGGAGATTGAGGGGTGCATGGATAGAGATGCTCAAAGCGCTCCCAACTCAAGTTGACTGATTTCCTTATATCTTTTTAAGAGAAATGCGGCAAATAAGCGGGCCAAAAAGAACAGTCGTGTTTCCAACACATTTTGCAAAGATTGTGTCCTGCTAAGTGGAAAAAATTCATCTAATTTTGCATTTGTCCTCTAACTTCTTAATTTGACCGCTTACAACGAAATTTCAGGTGCACATAAAATAAACATACTGGCTTACGTCATTGCATGAAAATGAAATCAGCGGTCAACTTAGGGAGTGGTCAATAAAACTGTACTCGTAGCCATGTTTGGGCTCAAAGTCGTCATATAACAGGAAAAGTCTCTGAATTTAAGGGGGTAATACTAATTGAAAATATAAATAATAAAAGCATAATCAATAAACTTCCACGAGGTTACAGGAGCAATATTATTACCGTGAGTACTCAATAAAGCAAATAAAACTCCAAGACATTCATGGCGCACCTCTGCATTCGTATAATGAATAAGGCTGAATTAAACAGGAGTGGAATTCATGAGGAAGAGATGATGATGATGGATGATGATGATGATGATAATGATGATGGCGACGACGACGACGATGCAGTGCTGCTTTTCTGCGGTACAAAGTGTCTTATTTTGTGTTTAACAAATTAATTTTATTTCCATAAGTGTAAAAGTTACACTAATACAATTTAGTAAGACACGTTAACTAGAAAAAAATGAAAGATTTTAAACATGTTCAATACGTTTCTTATCGGGTATGCGCCTTTATGTGATACATAGGGTAAGTTTTAAATTTAAATGAAAAGAACCGAACTGCCAAAGGCAGGACTTGCTTTCGAACCGCGAAACTCCCGCTTTTAAGGCGAGCTATTGCCTCTAAGCCAATTCGCCTATGTACATATCGTTGATGATGATGATGATGATTGATACATGATGATAATGAAATGACGACGACGACGACGATGGATGATGATAATGATGATGATGATGATTAAAGGCATCTACAAACACTCCAAGCATCAATGTCTGGCTCTACAAGTTTTACTGAAGAACAGATGAAAACAACCCATTGTTATACGTGAAGGATCCTTTATCACCGATTCGATAATTTTCACCTTGTCCATGACATCGCATAATCCACGGTAAATTCTATTTTCAGAATAAAAGTATCTCTGAAAAATTCGTTCTTGAATTAAAATCCAACGTACACACGACAAACCATCTGAAAAAGATCTTGACTCCTGTCAGTCTCTCTTGTTAATATGGTGTATCGTGGCATCATCACTGATTTACGTGTGTAGGATTTAGTTTACCGTTGTCGATTCATTGATTTAAACATATTTTAGGTTTGAAACGAATGAGCAGTATTTAGGGGCTATTTGGCTTAGAGGCAAAGATCTCGCTGCAGCGGTAGGTTCGCGGTTCGAAATCAAGTCCGCCATTGAGAATTAGGTAGCTCGGTAATTGTCACCCAATTTAAAACTTAAACATATGTATGAAAATAAAGCGCGTAACCCTATATGAACCCTATTTTAAATACTTAAAATCCTTTTTTTTGTTCACGTTAGCGTATCTTCTAAAATTTATTTGTGTAAAAATCAGAATTTACAATTTTTAAATAAATATTAAGTTGTTAAACACAAAATATAGACATTTGTTGCCGCGGAAAAGCACACTGCATATTGCATAACAATTGCGTTAAACCATGCAATGTAGCTTAAAACGCCAATGAAAGGTATGGAATATGCTGATTACAAGTGACCATTCCCTAAAGTAAGGCAGGGAGGAACTGTAATTTGATACTCGATGAAAACATCTTATTTGTACATATATGTGTACAAGTTTCGTGTCAATATCATGTATTTCTTTAAAATTTAAATGACAATGGAATGAAAGTTAGCATGAAATCATCTTTCTAATTAGTACGCATACAATCTTAGCCAAAAAGGGTTGGAACACTTTTATAGGCCTACTTCAAAATGCCCCCTCTCCCCCCGGACAATGTTGAATCCTTAAATTTTTAAAAAAAAAAAAAAAAAACCCAAAATTGATTGGTGGGGATAGGGAGGGGTGCATGGATTAAGAATGCTCAAAGCCTCCAAATCAAGTTGACATGATTTCCTATATATCTTTTTTTAAGGAGAAATGCGGCAATATCGGGGACAAAAAGAACAGTCGTGTTCCAAACACATTGGCAAAATTGGTCTGCGAAGTGGAAAAAAATTCATCTAATTTTGCAGTTGTCCTCATATACTTCTTAATTATGACAGCTATTACAACGAAAATTCAGATGCACATTAAAATAAAAATCTTGTGCTGACGTCATTGCATGGAAATTGAAATCAGCGGTCAACTTAGGAGTGGTCAATAAAAATGTATCGCTAGCATATTTGGGCTCAAAGTCGGCCATATAGACAGGAAAGCTCTGAATTTAATGGGTGTAATACTAAATTGAAATGTAAATAATAAAAGATAATCAATAAACTCACGATGTTACAGGAGCAATTATATTACACGTGATTACTCATTATAAGCAAGAAAAACTCCAAGACATCATGGCGCACCTCGCATGCGGTATAATGAATAGAGGCATGAATTAAACAGTAGAGGAATAAATGTGAAGAGATGATGATGATGATGATGATGGATGATGATGATGTATATACTGATATGGCGACGATGAAGACGATGACAGTGTGCTTTCTGCGGTGCAAAGGTCTTATTTTGTGTTTAACAAATTAATATTTATTTCATAAGTGTAAATAGTACAAAAAACAATTTAGTAGACACGTTAACTAGAAAGAAATGAAATTTTAACATGTTCAATACGTTTAATATAGGGTGATGCGCTTTATGTGATACATCGGGTAAGCTTTACATTTTAAATGAAAATACCGAATTCCAAATGGCAGGACTTGTTTCGAAACCGCGAACAACTCCCGCTTATAAGGCTTGAATCTTTGCCTCTACGACAATTCGCTCTTTACATATGGATGAATGAGATGATGCTGATATGATGATAATGATGACGAAGACGACACGATGATGATGATAATGATGATGATGATGATTAAAGGCATCTACAAACCGCCAATGATAAATTGGGTATAGGCTCTAAAAGTTTTCTACTGAAAACAGATGTAAGCAACCATTGGGATACGTGAAGTGATCCTTATCAACCGATTCGATAAACAATCACCTTGTCCATGACATCGATAATCCACAGGTAAAATTCTATTTTCAAGAATAAAGTTATCTCTGAAATGTTCTTTAAGTAAAAATCAAAAGTTACACCACGACAAACCATATGAAAAGATCTTGATCCGGTCGTCTCTAGTTGTTAATATGGTGTATAGTGGCCTCATCATTGATTTACCGGTGTGTAGGATTTGGTTTACCGTTCGTTCATTCATTGATTTAAACATATTTTAGGTTTGAAACGAATGATCAGTATGTAAGGGGCTATTTGGCTTAGAGGCAAAGATCTCGCCTTGAAAGCGGTTAGGTTCGCGGTTCGAAATCAAGTCCTTCCCTTTCGAATTGGTTATTTTCATTTTAAATTTAAAACTTAACCTATGTATAAAATAAAGGCGCCGTAAACCCTATAGAACCCTATTAACATATTAAAATCATTTTTTTTTTTCAAGTTAGCGTATCTTCAAATTTAGTTTGTTGTAATATTTACACTTATGAAATAAATTAAGGTGTTAAAACAAAATAAGACACTTTGTGCCGAGGAAAGACACAAACAGCGCTAATTCGTCCCATTCCATAAATTAAGTCTAAATTTGACAAATTAAGTGATTCCAGAGCGCAATATTAGAAAACGATTTTAACTCCAATTTTTCTTAAAATAAATAAAAGCTGCACCGTAGAAAAAATTTTTTAAATAACGAGAGAAACCCAGAATAGTGAACAAGAATAAACAGCAAGGCGCTAACAAAAAGGACAAAACTAGAAAATGGGGCCGAAGAATCAACAATACCCAAAAAAACTAGACCAAACCAACAAAACAAACAACACCCACCCACAAAAACCAAAACACCCCCCCAACCACATGGGCCTATTGCATACAGTTGACTGTTAAACCATGAATGTAGCTTAAACGCAATGAAAGTTGGCGAGGCGTTGATTAAAGTGACCATTCCCTAAAGTAAGGCAGGGAGGAACTGTAATTTGATACTCAGGTGAAACATCTTATTTGTACCTATATTGTGCACAAGTTTCGTTTCATATCAGTGTATATAATTGACAATGACAGGCATTACAGTTTAAGCATGAAATATCTTTCAATAGTACGTATACAATCGTAGCCAAAAGTGTTGGAACACTTTTTAAGGCCTCTTTCAAAATGCCCCCTCTCCCCCCTGGACAATGTTGAATCTGAAATTGTGTTCTTGCCACCCTACAAGAAACCAACATGATTGGTGGGGATAGGGAGGGGTGATGGATCGAGAATGCCACTCAAATCCTCCCAACTAAAGTGACAGGATTTCCTAAATCTTTTAAGAGAAATGCGGCAATTAATCGGGTTGCCAAACAGAACAGTCTGTTCAAACACATTTTGGCAAAGAGATTGTGTCTGGAGTGGAAAAAGAATTCATCTAATTTGCATTTGTCATCATAACTTCTTAATTATGACAGCTAGTACAACGAAATTTCAGGTGCACATAAAATAAACATACTGGCTTACGTCTTGATGGAAATGAAATCAGCCGGTTCAACTTAGGCGAGTGCGTCAATAAAAATGTATCGTAGCATTTTGGGCTCAAAGTCGTACATTATAGAAAGGAAAAAGGCTCTGAATTTAATGGGTAGTTAATACTAAATTGAAAATATAAATAATAAAAGCATAATCAATAAACTTCCACGATGTTACAGGAGCAATATATTACACGTGATTACTCAAATAAAAGCAAGAAAACTCCAAGACATTCATGGCGCACCTTTGCATTCGGTAAAATGATATAGGCATGAAATGAAACAGTAGTGGAATTCATGTGAAGAGATGATGATGATGATGATGATGATGATGATGATGATAATGATGATGGCGACGACGACGACGATGACAGTGTGCTTCCGCGGTACAAAGTGTTTTATTTTGGGTTTAACACTTACTATTTATTTCATAAGTGTAAATAGTTACAATAAATTACAATTTAAGTGAGACACGTAACTAGAAAAAAATGAAAATTTTAAACATATTCAATTACGTGTTCATATAGGGGTTATGCGCTTATGTGATACATAGGGTAAGCTTTACATTTTTAAATGAAAATAACCGACTTCCAAATGGCAGGACTTGCTCTCTAACCGCGAAACTCCCGCTATAAGGCGAGATCTTTGCCTCTACGCCAATTCGCCCTTTACATATCGTTGATGATGATGATGATGATGATACATGATGATAAAGGGATGACGACGACGTCGACGATGATGATGATAATGATGTGATGCGATTAAGGATCTACAAACACGCAGATAAATGGGTATGGCTCTAAAGTTTACTAAAACAGATGTAAAACAAACCCATTGTTATTACGTGAAGTGATCATTTATCAAACAGATTCGATATTTCACCTTGTCCATGAATCGATAATCCAGGTAAAATTCTATTTCAAAGAATAATTATCTCTGGAAATTGTTCTTAATTAAAAATCAAACGTGACACCACTGACAAACCATTTGAAAAAGATCTTGACTCCTGTCAGTCTCTATTGTTAATATGTGTATCGTGCATCTCTTTCATTGATTTACGTGTGTAGGATGTGGTTTACGTTCGTCGATTTCATTGATTTAAACATATTTTAGGTTTGAAAACGAATTGATCAGTTGTAAGGGGCTATTTGGCTTAGAGGCAAAGATTTCTTCCGCCTTGCAAGCGGTAGGTGCGCGGTTCGAAATCAAGTCCTCTCCGTTCGAATTCGGGTATTTTCATTTTAAATTAAAACTTAACTATGTATCAAAGAAAAGCGAGTAACCCTATATTGAACCTAGTTAACATAGTAAAAAATCCTTTTTTTGGTCAAGGTAGCGGATCGTGCTAAAATTGATTTGTTGGTAAGAGGTTACACGGATGGACATAAATAGGGAGGTGGGGACACCACAAAATAAGACACATTGTGCCGCGGAAAGCCACACTGGAATATTGAATTACAAGTGCTGTTAAAACCCATGAATGTAGCTAAAACGCAATGAAAGTATGCCTATGCGATTAAAAGTGACCATTCCATAAAAGTAAGGAGGAGGAACTGTAATTTGATATCAGTTGAAACATCTTATTTGTACCCTAATGTGTAAGTTTCGTTCAATATCATGTATCTAATTGAAAGACAGGCAATTAAGTTAAGCATGTAATCATCTCTTTAAATAGTACGCATACAATCTTAGCCAAAAGTGTTGGAACATTTATGGGCCTACTTCAAAATGCCCCCTCTCCCCCCTGGACAATGTGAATCACTGAAATTGTTGTTTTTGCCACCCTACAAGAACACAACATTGATTGGTGGGGATAGGGAGGGGTGCCCAATGGATAGAGATGCTCAAAGCCTCCCAACTCAAGTTGTCATGATTTCCTATATATCTTTTTAAGGGAAATGCGGCAAATAATCGGGGCAAAAAGAAAAAACAGTCGTGTTCCAACACATTGTGGCAAAGATGTGTCTGCGAAGTGGAAAAAAATCATCTAATTTTGAGTTGTCCTTATAACTTCTTAATTATGAAAGATATTACAACGAATATTCAGGTTGCACATTAAAAATAAAACATTACTGGCTTACGTCATTGCATGGAAAAATGAAAATTCAGCGGTCAACTTAGGGAGAGTGGTCAATAAAATGTACTCGTAGCATAATTGGGCTCAAAGTCGTCCATATAGGACAGGAAAAGGCTCTGACTTTAATGGGTGTTAATACTAATTTGAAAATTATTAAAAAAAAGCAATAAAATAAACTTCAACGAGTTCAAGGCGCAAGATATACACGTTGATACTCAATATAAGCAAGAAAACTCAAAGAACATTCATGCGCACCTTCTGCATCGGTATAATGAATATAGGCATGAATGAAACAGTAGTGGAATTCATGTGAGAGATACTGATGATGAGATTGATGATGATGATGATAATGATGAGGCGACGACGACGACGATGGACAGCTGTGCTTCGCGGTACAAAGTGTTATTTTGCTTTTAACAACTTAATATTTATTTCATAAGTGTAAATAGTTACAATAATACCATTTAGTAGACACGTTAAAACTAGAAAGAAAATGAAAATTTTAAACATGTTCAATACGTTTCATATAGGGTTATGCGCTTTATGTGATACATCGGGTAAGCTTACATTTTAAATGAAAAAACCGAATTCCAAATGGCCGGATTGCTTTCGAACCGCGAAACTCCCGCTTATAAGGCGAGATCTTTGCCTCTAGCCAATTCGGGCTCTTTACTATCGTTGATGATGATGATGATGATGATACATGATGATAATGACGACGACGACGACGACCGATGATGATGATAATGATGATGATGATGATGACAGGCATCTACAAACCACGCCAAGAAAAATTGGGTATGGCTTCTACAAGTTTTACTGGAAAACAGATGTAAACAACCCATATGGTTACGTGAAGTGATCTTTATCAACCGATTCCGATAGTTTCACCTTGTCCATGACATCGAGAATCCACGGTAAAATGCTATTTCAAGAATAAATATCTCTGAAAATTGTTCTTAATGAAAAATCAAACGTAAAACACGACAAACCCATAGAAAAAAGATCTGACTCCTGTCAGTCTCTATTGTTACTTGGTGATCGTGGCATTAATTCATGCTTGACGTGTGTAGGATTTGGTTTACCGTGCGTCGATTCATTGATTTAAACTTATTTAGGGTTTGAAACGATGATCGTATGTAAGGGGATATTTGGCTTAGAGGCAAGATCTCGGCCTTGCAAGCGGTAGGTTCGCGGTTCGAAATCAAGCCTTCCCGTTTCAAATTCGGTATTTTCATTTTAATTTAAAACTTAACATAGTATCAAATAAAGCGCGTAACCCAAGAGAACCAGTGTAACATATTAAAATCCCTTTTTTTTCAAGTTAGCGTATCTCTAACAAATTTATTTGTTGTTGTACTATTGACATTATGAAATAAATATTAAGTTGTTTTTTAAACCAAAAAATAAGACACTTTGTGCCGCGGAAGAAAGCACAAAACCACTGGCATATGGCATACAAATTGCGTTAAAACCATGAATGTAGCTTAAAACGCAATGAAAGGATGGCCTATGGCTGATGAACAGTGACCATCCCTAAAGTAAGGCAGGGAGGGACTGTAATTTGATAATCAGATGAAACATCTTATTGTACCTATATTGTGTACAAGTGTTTCAATATCATGTATCTAATTGAAATGACAGGCAATTAAGTTAAGCATGAAATCATCTTTCTAATAGTACGAATGCATGTGTGTCTGCGAAGTGGAAAACATTCATCTAAGTTGGCCAGGTCCTCATAACTTCTTAATTATGACAGCTTTACAACGAAATTCAGGTGCACATTAAAATAAACAACTGGCTTACGTCATGCATGGAAAAGTGAAAATCAGCGGTCAACGTAGGGAGTGGTCAATATAAAAATGTATCGTGCATATTGGGCTCAAAGTCGTCCAGATTAGACAGGAAAAAGGCTCGAATTTAATGGGTTAAACTAAATTGAAAATATAATAATAAAAGCAAATCAATAAACTTCACGATGTTACAGGAGCAATTATATTACACGTGATTACTCAATAACAAGAAAACACGCCTAAGGACATTCATGGCGACCTTCTGCATTACGGTATAAGGAATATAGCAGAATTAAACGGTGGGGATTCATGTGAAGAGATGATGATGATGATGATGATGATGTGATGATAATGATGATGGCGACGACGACGACGATGACAGTGGCTTTCTGCGGTAACAAAGTGTCTTATTTGGTTTGAACAAAATAATATTTATTTCATAAGTGTAAATAGTTACCAATAAATACAATTAGAGACACGTTTAACTCAAAAAATGAAAATTTTAAAATGTTCAAGTACGTTTATATAGGGTTATGCGCTTTATGTGATACATAGGGTAAGCTTACATTTTAAATGAAAAAACCGATTCCAAAATGGCGGACGTGTTACTTTCGAACGCGAAAATCCCGTTATAAGGCGAGAATCCTTTGCCTCGACGCCAATCGCTCTTTACATACGTGATGATGATGATGATGATGATACATGATGATAATGATGCGACGACGACGACGTATGATGGATGATATGTGATGATGATGATGAAAGGCATCTAAAAACACGCCAAGATAATTCGGTATGGCTCTACAAGTTTTTGAAAACATTAAAAAACCCCATTGTTATACGTGAAGGATCCTTTATCCACCGATTCGATAATTCACCTTGTCCATGAAATCGATAATCCACGGTAAAATTATATTTCAAGAATAAATTATCTCTGAAAATTGTCTTTAATTAAAAAATCACACGTTACACCACGCAAACCATATGAAAAAGATCTTGACTCCTGTCAGACTCTATTGTTAATATGGTGTTTCGTGGCATCCTCATTGATTTTAGTGTGTCGGATTTGGTTTACCGTTCGTCGATTCAGTGATTTTAAACATATTTAGGTTTGAAAAGGAATGATCAGTATTAGGGGCTATTTGGCTTAAGCAAAGATCTCGCCTTGCAGCGGTAGGTTCGCGGTTAGAAATCAAGTCCTTCCCTTTCAAATTCGGTTATTTTCATTTTAAATTAAAAAAACTTAACCTATGTATCAAAATAAAGCGCGTAACCCAATATGAACCCTAATTTAACATATTAAAATCCTTTTTTTTTTCAAGTTAGGGTATCTTATAAAAATTTTATTTGTTGTTAATATTGTACATTATGAAATAAATATTCCAGGTGTTAAACACAAAAAGAAGACACTTTTGTGCCGCGGAAAGCACACTGGCATATTGATACAAGTGCTGTAAACCCATGAATGTACTTAAAACGCAATGGAAGTATGGCCTATGCTGATTAAAAAGTGACCATTCCCCTAAGTAAGGGCAGGGAGGAACTGTATTTGATTACTCAGATGAAACATCTTATTTGTACCTATATTGTGTACAAGTTTCGTTTCAATATCATGTATCTAATTGAATGAAAGGCAATTAAGTTACAGCATGAAACTTTCATCTTTCTAATAGTACGCATTACAGTGTCTGCGAAGTGGAAAAAATTCACTAATTTTGCCAGGTTCCTCATAAATTCTTAATTATGACAGCTACTACAACGAAAAATTTCAGGGCACATAAAAAAACATCTGGCTTACGTCATTGCATGGTAAATGAAATCAGCGGTCAAATTAGGAGTGGTTTTTTTGTCAATAATAAAAATGTACTCGTAGAATATTTGGGCTCAAAGTCGTCCATATAGAAAGGAAAAGGCTCTGAATTTAATGGGTGTTAATACTAAATTGAAAATATACATAATAAAAAGCACTAATCAATAAACTTCCGATGTTACAGGAGCAATATATTTCACAGTGATACTCAATATAAGCAAGAAAACTCCAAGACATTCATGGCGCACATCTGCATTCGTTAAGAATATAGGCATGAATTAAACAGTAG
>JAMKCH010042648.1:0-12123 GCA_023653785.1 Ophioderma brevispina | reverse complement strand
CAAAAATAAACTATATTGACAGCATATCATGTTTAAGATATCCATGTGGGAGATTTTTTTTATCATTTAAAACATTTTTTGGATTCTAACTACTCTGTCCACACAAAAGCAAAATTATTTAAATTCGATCCTTAGTTAAAGAGAAGTAAACATTTCAATTGACAATAAAGAGTAGGCCTATGCCCCTTGGGAACACACACAACCGCGCATTCTAGGAATTAAGATGATTTTACGTGTTAATCAAATATACGAAAATACACAATATCGCGTGGTCAAATTCGCCGTGTAAAATAAAAGTCAACCGATAAACCAGTGAATGACATTTTCATTCTTTAATTCATTTTACAAATGCTATTTTGTATATATTTGTGAAAAATCGCCACAATTATTTTACTTGACATGTTGACGGGGCACAATAGTATTCTGCGCAAATACCCGGTTTTTAGTGACTTCAATATGGTGAACGTCCACAGACATGATTCCGTTGGCGTCCTGGTCACATGTTGTCTCTGTTGTGTATGTCTGTTGTCACAGAGTGTTTGATTATTGTATAGATGAAAACGTCACAATTTTAGTATTGGGGGGGTGGTACCTGAAAATAGAAAGGAAAAAAAAACTTTTCCCGACCGACCGACCCCATTGTTAAAATCAGTTGTGGACAAGCAAACAATTTTTTTTTTGGCCGAGGCATTAAAGACTGTTTGTACAGATCCCCGGTACAGATCGTGATGTTACACTATTTGCAAGGGATTATTTAGGATTAACTTTGACACAATTATTATCGTATATTGATTTGATTTCTGTGATTCTTCAACATTCTTCAGTCCACAATGCAAGTTTAACATCTCGGCCAAAAAAGGTCATATTTGGGTCCGAAAAAACACATTTTATTCCTTCCTTCAGTAACAACATATAAAATGTTCTCTGTTATGATATAATTAGATTCTAATATTTTACATTTTATTCACCACTCTCTCCCCGAGCACATTTCTTCAATATGATACCCCCTTAGGAACATGGAGTATTCCAATTTGGCAAGTCTCTAGGAAACGTCATTTCTTGAAATAACTTGCCTCAGAATTCATCCAAAAATCTACCTCTTTCCCCAACCAAAACACAACACAAGCCTTTCGCCCTGGAGAAATACTTCAAACACCTAACATATCAATTTATGCCCAATACGCTCACTCTAACCAAAAACCGTCGCAGATTCCATCCCACTCACATGCAAAGGCAGTGCCTACCCCCAATACGTGCACACTTACTGGTCTTCTGTCCACACATTTTTTACCCTCAAAAGTAGGTAGACGTTCATATAGAGTCCCATTCATGCAAATGAGGTATTTGCCATTCATTCCGTCAACACTACTGCACAACGCCATACATGCATGACGGATCAATTGTAATACCTCATTTGACAAGCGGCTAGGGGCCGACCAGGGGTAACTTGTCAATCAAGTATCTCTATGGAACGCCGTTGGTAAAGATTTGCATCATCATATAATTTGGTGTGTAAGGTGTGTGTGTGTGTGTGTGTGTGGTGTCGTGTAAAGATTTGAATGTCATAATTTGTGTGTGCGTGTGCATGTAACATTTGTATTAAATTGTGTTGGATGTTACATTTGTGTGTATATTATTGCTGGTGCACCACCGTGAAAAAATGTAAGAAATAATAGCGCAATAATATCACAATCTGTGTGTGTGGGTATATTGTAGATTATATACACAAGCAAATATAATGTAACTATAGGCCTACGTTGCACACCCGCAGAGTGTAATAAAACGCGCCAGTAACGCGCGGTGAAGGATAAAAACCCCAATTCAAACAACAGTATAATGCATATACGAGCACGTTGTCCTATTACAAAACGCCCTAATAACAACAAACACACAAACACAAAACAAACAAACGAACCAAACAAACAAACAAACGCAAACACACACAAAACGATTTACACGCACCCATACGTTGAAAACAAAAAACGGATGGGTGTGTATACACACAGCGAATATACACACACAAGTTGGATAGGCCGCAAGATATGTAATTTGTGCAGGGCACAAGGTAAAATAATTATTAAATATTCATCGCAATTGTCTATCGGTGCAACCAATAACAGACGTCGTTAGATATATAATTTGTACGACGTGCTGTTCATATAGTAGTACGCGAAAGTGTCTTCATGTAACTGCTCAACGCTACAGTGATATGATGCCAGGGGCATTTTGCCTCTTATGCATCATGGCACTGAGCTGAGACAGATTTTACATGATTAAGGGAATTGAAAATTCCCACATTCCAAGTGTACAAATGTCAAGTCAAATGTAAAGTTGTAAAAACTATGACGATGACTGAGTGACAGACGTGTGTTGCCTAGCTACACCCCATCGAATGTGTGTCTTCAGCTTTGCTCAGTACAAACCCCTCAGTGGGTTATATCCCACTAACACACATTCGATTCTGTGTAAGGCCTAGCCTAGTATAACACGATCATTAAACGGGATGTGTAAATCTAAAACTATATACATCGGTATGTAATATCATTTAGATTTAAAGAAGAATGAGGGATTTCCAGAAAAGAAGAAAGCGCCCCAAATTTTTTTCAGAACCCCGAGTTTTTTGCATATTTGGGAATGCTTTCCAATGTATTAGATCACATATGAAGTGAAGAAGCCGAATCCGCCGTCTTATGTAATAATATGATGATTTAGTACTTTCTGTCGTGAACGACAGAAAGTCAAAGGCCGGTGTGCTATGGGGACAATGACGATAGTCAGGCAAGTGAAAACAAGGTTTGCTGTTTACTTTTGCACCTGTTTGTAAAATAAACCTTCGGAACGTTTCTTGGTAAGGTGGTCTACAATTGATTTGTGCAATTGGAGAGCAAGTCGTCTTCCTAAAAAAATTTCATGTCACTTTTAATGTTTCCGACGCGACTCAACTCATCTCGGGACTACCTGTAGCTTCACACCATAGACATAGACGTAGTACATGAGTATATGTTAGTATGTTTAAGGTCTCTGTTCACACGAACTCAATTGACAAATACTTTGTGGAAGATGTGGATTTGTTAAAAAGAACAACTTAAAGGCTGACTAATTTACTGAGGAGGGCGCCCTCAATTTCCAAAAAAAAATCGTGTTTTTGCATGTACATAATGCTTGTACATATACTAATACTGTGTGAAATGCTAAGCTTAAAGCAATATTAGCACATTTTTTTGAAGAGCGCCCAATTTTTCAAAATTGGAGATTTTTAGACGATTGCATTGGTAAACTGGCTAGAAAACTATACCTGTGAATGCTTAAGCTTGTGAACATGTCTAGGTGTCACAAACGAAGAATTTGTAAGTAGATAATTATTATCGGGGATCCCTGATAATTAATACAACGGCTGCTGGAAACGGCTTCCAATGTGAAAGAGCCGGGAAATAGCGCCATGTACATGTCTACGCTCACCATAGTTTTTTTTAATAGTTCAGGGAAGCCAAGTTAAAAGAAAGGGGTTATTTTCTCGACGGTGCTTATTTCTATGGACGGGACATAAACGTAGCATTCAGCTCTGCGTTAAGTCCAATCTGGGATCCCAATTCTAATTATAAAGCTTATTTGTCGATCAATGCGCATTTTTTAGCCATCTAGTTCGCAGGTATAGTTTCCTAGACATACCAAAGTTAACTGTGCAAAATTATCAAATTTTGAAAATTGGGGGGCGCTCTTCAAAAAAATGTGCTAATATTACTTAAATCGAATTCCTTCATAGAAAATAACAACTTGTTTTAAAAAATTCCAGATCCAGAATTTTTGTTATACACCCAGTATCCTAGGGCGTAATACTACACATATATGTTTAATGCATCAAACGAAAAAATCCGAATCATCTCAAATTTCGGGGGAATTGTGCATTTTAGGTTATATCTTTAGTTTAGTTGACTATTTTCATTATGACCACAAAAAAATAATATTGCAAAATATCTGAGTAAGACTTTAACTTCAAATTCAGGAGTTCAGGAGACACTGGCACATTCAAAAAATATGAAATTCTTCAATTTGTCACAAATGATAGTTAGCCATTGGAAGAATATTTTTACACATAAAAATAACATACTGAAGTAAAAACATATAGGGTTAATAAGAGGCTTCAAGACATCCAGGGGAATTTGTAGGCTAACGTTTAGTTTGAGTAACTTAATCAACAAAATGTTATATACATGAATAGCATAGACTCGTACTCATTGATTTTAAAAACTACAAAGATCAAAGACGGTTCAAACAGGTTACATACCATGGACGCATGTATACAGCATGTGTTTTCTTGTGTTAAAGCCCATTCCGTCATCTGCTGAATAATGTCGCCGGCGACGTTTAATTTATAAATCGTTCTGTTTACCCATAAGGACGCTGATTTGGGCTTAATCATTTCAGGTGAGGGATCTTAATGTATATAAAAAGCTTACAACCATGCAAAAATATAAATTTTGAAAATCTTGAGGGCGCACCTTTTCAAATGTGCCAGTGTCTCTTTAAGGGGAATTCGTGATCCACTAGCCTCGTTCCCCCGATTACCTAAAAAAAAGTTTGGATTTTCAATCATATGAACCGTAGCATACTAATCCAGTGTACAATATACATGGCAAATCGGGGTGTCGTAAGAAATTCACAATTTGATTTTCTGGTCCGTAAACGAACATAAATAATAGCCACAGTGGTATGGCAATCATGGGAAAACAAGCATTGTTCATACACAAAAACGCAAATTCGGGATCGCCTAAAAGGTGTTGACTAAGCTTTTCTCAAGATCTAGTGAACATGAATAAACAGAAAGGTGCTGGAATCACGAAATGCCACCTTTAAAGTTTTAAAGGCATAAATCAGAAAGAAAGTCCAAAAAAAAATATATACATGTCTGTAACAAGAATAGTTATCCTAATATACCCTAAAAGTGGAATCCTAAAAGCAACCTTATAAGACAAAATCGGATATTTATTAATGCATGTCCGTACGGACAGTAACTATATTACAAAACGTAATCCCAACGGGAGATATCTATCTTTGAACACTGCTGTCTCTTTTCTGTCAATTTTTTTCCAAGTTACGAGATGCTACATGCTTTATATCCTTACTTTTAAGATACTGCAAATTTCAAATATTTGACTCTTTCGCGTGAAGGTATGAAGGGGCATTTCATGATCCACCACCTCGTCCTCGATTTACCTCGTAAAAGTTGAGATTTTTAATATGAAAACTGTTAGCATTAGTAATCATGTGTACCAAATTTATAGGAAATTTGGTCGTAGCTGTAGAAATGGCACATTTTACCTAGTTCGTGTGCGTAGCACGGCTAGGTCTTGTAGTTGTGTGATTTCTTGTTTCTTGTTTCTCAAGCACTTACGTTGTTTCAAAAATGTATAGTGCCAGATGCTTTGTCGGATTGAACAAGCATTGGCACAAGAAAGAACCCGACCCATCCTCATATAGGGTTTGTAAAACAGTTTAACCATAGGGGTCACGTAGGGTCACCAGCGGTCATTTCCATAACCCCCTTTTTCCTTCTATCCCACAGTTGCCATGTGATTATAGATTGCCATTTCGGTCAGGTGGACTGGCCATATGGGGTGGTACACAGATTTTTAATCCAAGGTCGGTCATTTAGGGGGTCAAAAAGGGGCAGTCTCTCTAACCCCTCGAATATTTCAAAATGCTACTAGTAGTTGTTACACAGTTAACATGATCTTGACCAGACTTGTTCAGAAAACCCCTGCACCCAAGTGCCATACAGGGGTTTACAGTTGGGGCAAAGGTCATTGAAGGGGTCATTACAGGTCGTTGCGCTTTTCCTCTTTTGCTGTTTCTGCCACAAATCAATTGCTGTAATCACTAGACTTGGTCAGAAGAACCGCTGACCCAAGGTCCAGTTCACAGACTGCCCGGTTTGGTTTTAAAGGTCACGCAAGGGTAATTAAAGGTCATGTTGCAAGGACCCTCCTTTTTGATACTGTTATGCCACAAATCAATTGCTATACTCACCAAGTACTTGGTAGAAGAACCACTGACCCAAGTCCCATATGGGGGTTACCCTCCCTTGTTTGTTGTTTTCTGCCACAAATCATTTGTAAAAAAATCATAGGGACTTGCGTCAGAAGAACCGCTGACTTAAGGCCCATTATGGGGGTGTACAAAGATTGGGGTTCAAAGGTCACGCAGGGATCATTACAGGTCAGTCGCTATTAACCAGGGCCATCGATTAGACATTTTGTCAGGGGGGGTGTTGTTATGTAAAGTATTAAGTGATGAAATTGCTGCATATAGTCCTTGGAAGCATAGTGAGGCGATTTACAAAATACAACTAACGGCGCACGGTTCGTGGCGTTTGAAAATTGTCCTAGGTTAGATGCTTTACAGACCATTTTTTCTTGATCGTTTGAACTGCACACCGCAAGTGCCTTGACACAACCGGGCGCAAACCGGAAAGCCCCTGCGGTGAGGACAGGTGCCCGCCTTAGGGTTCCCTGGCGGGTGCAGGGGCGGGAGCCCCCGGAAGTTGTTGGATTTAAGCTATTCAGAACTTCAAAAATTACACTGTTTGAGGGATTATTAAATAGTAACCAATTCAAAGTAAGTAAAGACGCGAGTAAAGACTGGTTTCTAACTTGCTCACTGAGACGGAAGTTACATGTAAAGCTTGTGTACTGTCAAAGAGAATGGCATATAGCGAGCGCCAATGTCTTTAATGGGTGTGGGCGCAGCAGAAGCCTTCTGGGGGTCCAGGGGGGAAAGCCCCTGGAAGCTCTTGGAGTTAGCTATTCAGAACACATTCAAGATCACTTTTGAGGGGTAATGGTAACCAAGTCAAAAAAGACTGTTCAACTTTTGCTCACTGATACGGGCAGTTATAACATAAGCTTGTTACGCGAAGGGGACTCTACACATTATAGCTAAGCCGCCAATGTCTTTAACGGAAGCGGTTGCATGAGCAGAGCCCCCTGTCGGTAGTCCAGGGGCGGATGAGCCCCCGGAAGCTCTTGGATTTTACCATTAAGAAAGGTATTTTTTGAACGGGTTAAGTATAGTAATTAATTCAAAATGACAGCCAGTAGACCAATAAGTTTATGGTGCTGGGGGCTAGGGAAATCGACCCCTACCAATTTTTTCTTGGCCACTTCAGTACCCGACTGAAAAATTCCCCTTATACTGGTATACCAAACTTGGGGAATGGCACATGGCTCCCCTCGTGTTTTCTCAAATTATTTTACACATTTTGATCACAAGTACGGTTGGCACATGAACATTTAATGCTTACTGTTGGTTAGGCTGGGAACAAAACTATTGGTTGAGCGGAAGCCAAATATATGTGATTGATTATTTGGATTATGTAAGTCTGGAGTTCAATTTCATGCGTTCTGATGTCGTTCTCTGTTGTTCATTCTTAATTCCCCTTCTCTCTTCTTTTCTCTTCCTACCATCTTCTTTTCTCTTTTCCTTCTCCCTCTTCATTTTTCTTTTTTCTCTTTTGTTAGGATCGCTGCGGGGGTGTTACACCCCCCACACCCCCCCATGGCGACGAGGCCTGCTCTTACCCTCCTCTTTGCTGTTTCTGCCACAAACATGCTACAATCATAGACTTGGTCAGAAGGAAATGCGGATCAAGTCCCATATGGGATGGTCACGCAGGAAGGAGGTCATTACAGGGTCAGTCGCACTACCCCCTTTTTGCTGTTCTGCCCCAAATCAATACTTTAATGGTCATCTTGTGGTCAGTTGACCATTTGGAATTAACAATTCCCACTTTGACAAAATAAGGTGACTTCGGAATACGACAGTTGGGCACATTCATCTGTCTATGGTCAGTGCACATAGGGTGTAGGGTGTACCAAAATGTTGATTAGTGATCAGCAAGTAATCATTACAGCCATTTAGTGTCCCTTAACATGACATTCAAACAGATGTCTGCCTAGTCATCAAGGATCATTTGATCCCCACGGCTAGGTTCATGATTCTATGAGCATAATTCTCTAGTAGCTCATGGTGGTTTGTACTGCAATGTATGTCAGAGCTAAACTCTTAGAATTCACTAATTGAAGGGCCAGGAGCAATATTTGGTTGGTAACATAAATTCCCACTGACGCCGAAAATGCTGAAATGGCCAGCCCCCTTTTTTGGGGGGACGCCCCTTTGAGGGAAGTACTACTGACTGTAGCTACAGAACCGCTGGACCTAGAAGGTTGAGGGACCACTCAAAATGTGCGGAATGGCCACATTATGGGGGGTCAGGAAAAATGTTTATATCCAAAAGTCAAAGATAATTTGGAAATTTTATTAAAAAAAACTGATTTCACCATATTGCGCACTATACATTATGAATGAATTCACACGGTTTTCATGCCAAAACAGGAAGGGAGTCACCATACACCTTGGATTTTGCTCTAACTCTCCTCAGGGTTAATTTTGGGGTAGCTAAGGCTAGGTCACAAAAAGAAAATTCGTATTACTTTCCTGGACAATGGCAAATCGATCTCAGGTGAAGCCATGCAAGAATATTGGCCTCAGTCCACGCCACATAAAAGTGTATTGATTGGCCTGGATAAAACGCGCAACCTCTCAACACGAATAGAATCGTCGAAACATTTAATGAACTGACACGAAATAAAAATCACACTATAATTACACGACGGTTCCAGGCTAAAATGTTATGACCCCAAAGAGGTTGGGCCCTGTTGTGGCTCAAATGAAAAGGTCACTAAAATTACCCAATTTAATGTTTTTTGCATCGGGAAATCTTTGATATTTTGCCCGTTTCATAGTCACAGGCATGCAGTTTAGTGCTTTTAGATTCATTTTAAAGAACCGTCAGCGCATTAACTCTGCTCTTAGGTCCATATAAACTGGATAAAATATATTTCCACGTTACATGGGGCCATTGGTTGACCCCTCCCCATGAAAACGAAGGGTAACATTAAATGCTGATATATCCCAGTTGAGTCCAATGGTCAATAACTCTGTGCAATACAAAGGTCATGAATCGGGGGGTCACAACTGATTGAGTTGTGAGAAAATACATGTTATCACAGCACAAAAATGCACGGTTTTCACCCAATATACCCAATTTGCTCAAAGTCACAAAATTCTGACGGGATGCCATTTGAGAACGGAAAGGAATATGAAAATTCTTTTTGTGACCCTACCCCTACCCCAAAAAAATGATCCCTGCGGAGAGTAGAGCAAAATCCAAAAGTGTATGATGACTCCCTTACTGTTTTGGAATGAAAAACTTATGATCATTCATAAGTATATATGATGAAATGGGTTTTGACAATTATCTTAAAACCTTTGACTTTTGGATATAAAAATATATTACTGACCCCACATAATGTGGCATTCCGCAAATTTTGAGTGGTCTATCAACCTTCTAGGTCCAACTGTTCTGTAGGACAGTCAGTAGTTACTTCGCTCAAAAGGGGCGTGACCCCTAAAAAGGGGCGTGGCCATTTCAGGCATTTTCGGCTGTCAGTGGGGAATTATGTTACAACCAAATATTGTTCCTGGGCCTTCCGTTAGTGGATTCCTGAAGGAGTTTAGGTCTGGACATATACTGACATAAAAACCACCATGAGTACTTGAGTAATTTGCCTCTAGTGTGTTTTTCTGCCATAAAACAGACAAATTACAGCACAATGGCCTATGGGACCATGGGAAACACGCATTTGCTAATAACACAAAAACCACAAGCTCGGGGGGGAATCAATCTCAAAATTTGTTGAATAAGCTTTTTCTCAAGGAAATTGTTTAACCATGAAATAAAAACAGAAGTGCTGGAATGACCAAAATGCACCTTTTCTGCAATTTTTCATCGCAAAAGTAACTTATGAGAATCTCCAGACGTATCCTTTTTCTTTTTAAGCTATATCTGACAACAAATTTCAAATTTTGACTCTTTCAGGTGAACCACTGATAGTGTCTTAATTTAGCATTTAGAGGACATTCTTTTACTTTCCAAATAAAGGGACAGTCCATTTACCCATTCAAGGGCAGTTACTTCATTTTACCATGTTGAGTGGCCATTCCTTCATTTACAATAAAGGGCCATTCCATCCAAATTTAAGGGATATTCCTACCATTTAAAGGACTCATTCCTTATTAACAAAGAAAGGGCCATTTCCATCATATCATTTTAAAAGGTCATTTTTTAAAGAGTTATTGAAGCCAACCCTGGGATATAATTGCAGGAGGCACTAAAAGTCATTCTCGACTCTGGTGTGCTCCCTGGCTATCATTGGGTTGGGGGGAAATGAGGAAGGAGGAAGGAAATGAATCTCCACGAGTCCTACCTCTAGCAAGTGCACACAATCAGTCCATTCCCCCCATCGGCGGTTTAAAAGATTTTTGTAAAATAAATTTCGGAATAAAGCGCTCTGAATTTTTAATATTTGGTTGACAGTGGGCCTAATCCTTGTACTGATGGCCAAATGGTGCTGTCAAATATGAAAATATTGTCGGCATAAGCCTGTCGATAACAACCTATAGTTAAAAAGCATTCAGGTGGATGGGGGAGGGGCTGGGGGTGTCCCTGTTCCTTTTTAATAACCTAGTGGTAGTAGGGCTGTCATGTACATTTGTCTATACTAATTGGCGGTGTGGTTCAGTCATTTTCTTTATTAATTTTACTCAGCCCCTTCATAAATAATGAATGGTCCCTAAGCAACATTTCCTATATCGGTGTTTGATGTTTGATATTGGAAAATAGGGGCTGAACCATTTCCTTCATGTTATTCATTGATATGTATTAACATTAACCGCCAAATCAACAGAGAAATTGCAAGAAAAACGGGGGCCTCTTGAAAAAAAAAAATAACCCTTGCCTGTTTAGAGGCTGTATATACTCCACCGACTAATAAGCGGCAATTTGGTCAATAGAAGGGACAAGGTCTGGCATGTCAGATGTATCGGGTTCCAATCCCGGGTCATCATGCGATGCCTTTCCTCAGAATCAGCTTTGAACTTGCTGCCTCCAAAAACACACCTTGGGGGTTAGTAGGGCTTTATTGATGAACAAATTTTCTCTCTTATCTCTGAAACATGGTCCTAGAAACCGCCAAATTTTCAACAAGAGGGAAATACTAAAACAAAAAAAAAATGGTAAAAAAAAAACACCCTTCCCGGTATAGGAGGCCATATTACGGTTCGACCATATGTGGAATTGTTTCCAGTGGAAGTGGACAAGGCTGGCATTGGTCAAGGTACCTGATTAGAAACTTGGTCAGGCGGCTGCACCATTTGTCCTCAGAATCAAACTTTGAAATTGCCGCCTCAAAACAAAAAAAAAAAAACACCCGTAGGGGGTTTGGGGATAGATCTACAATATCTTCTTCTATACCATACAACAAGATCTCTCTCCTTATTAATCTGTGGTTACTTTTTACAAAAACATATACATCTATATAATAACAACCAGGGGAGCACCATCAAAACGTTATTTTTTTTTAAAAAAAAAAAACTCAGTTTGACCTGTCTCTTTTTATCTCTCGTAAAAATGGTGAGTGTAGTTGCAGAGGGTTGTGCCGAGTAAGTTGTGAAGAGTGTTGAGAGGCAATTTTATAAGCTCATATTGCTGTTCTACCTGATGTAGTTATTTGAAAGCTAGTGAGCTACAATGTATGAAGTAGTGTAAATATTTACAATAAAAACAATGGTATTGTTACAACCAGCAGGCAAGAATAAATCCAGTGCACAGTAACCTTATTGATACGACAAATTCATATGCCTAAGATTCTTTTTTTCTTTCTATTCCACATATTAGGGATGGAGGGCTTTTTTATTTTTAAACGAGAGAATGACTATTGTTAAATTTATTTGACCCCCATCAAAGATACTTTTGACATTTGGATGAAGATGATTGACATTTGACTAGTTTGTTTTGTTTGTTATTTCTACAGACACAGTTCTCAACAGATGATGTGGATGGGGCTATTGAACATGGGGTTTCATTCGAACCTACACGAGGTGCCTGACCCAAATATGAGGCATTAGTGAGGGCAAGCCAAGAAGAAGCACCGGTTTTCCATACTTTAGCTGAGTGGTAACGCTTACCATGGGGTGCAGGCAAAGGGTGTATTTTGAGTCATGCAC
>JAMKCH010042647.1:0-57613 GCA_023653785.1 Ophioderma brevispina | reverse complement strand
TGGAATTAGAGGAAGTGATGATAGACCGCACGAACGAACGAACAAAGGAACATTAAAAAAACATTAAATATAAACTATTAAACAACGTAGCAATACACAACAAAATTAACAATTAATATTTAACATGCATGTAAAATAATTTGCTGAGAATCCCATAAGACTGCATACACATAAAAAAGCGGCCCAACAATCCAGTACACCCTAAATATAAACTCACAATCAACAATATACAAGTACAAACAATGTACAAAAACACACACTAATCTCACAATACCACACTGCCCCTACATTCCACTAACACCTCACAGAATTAAATGATCACAGCAAACTCAAATCCCCACAAAACACCTTCATGAACCCACACACCAAACCCTCCTCCCGAGCCCATATGGAATTATAAAAAAAAATAAAATCAAACACTGTCATACCATCAAAGCAAGGGCTGTTTTGGCAAAGCAGGGATGTTCTGATAGATAATTGAGAGATACAATTAGGATTTCTGAAATATTTCCCAGCTCCTCAAATCTGGGGGGGCAGAGATGTTTTGTTCTGGCCATTGTAAGCCAGGCCTAGGTTAGGGTGCTTGCCTCTGGCGAAATTTACCAACAAAAATTCCCGTGGTTCGAATCCCGGTGGGGTAGTGGCCACTAGCTGGGATTTATTCGGGTACATCAATTCTGGATTGCTCTGTATACAGATATTGATGAAATACAAGAATAACCGCTCTCCTCCATGGTTCACTTGGTAATTGGGCAAATTGGATCATGATAGCATCCGTCCTTCGGAGGGGGACGTTAAGGCGTCGGTCCCGGGTACAAGAGTCCACAAATGTACCATGTACATCGCAGGTCATGTGTCCGAATACGAGTCGGGTGTGAAAAACCGACTGGTCCCAATCCGCCCAGCCTCAAATAGCGGGCAATGTTAGGAAGCGTCCGTATCATGGCATACACACGCGGCTCTGGATCATCACCACTGTGAATATCCCTGACCCCACAACGAGCCATTACCAATGACGTGTGGATACGCTAAGATTGAGAAGGCCAGGCCGAAAGCAAATTTTAAACCACTGAGTTGTTCTTTGCCCAATCTTTTTTTATTAGGGTTCAGTTCACATCAGACCAAAGCATCTAGTAAGATGTTATTCAGGCGAGGATGACCCTTTTTGGATTCGTTCAATGCAACTTCTGTTTTCAGTAATATTGATGCCAAATAGGGGCAGCATATTCAAGCACTTGTCTGAGGTAACTTTTGGAAAACTATGATTTAATTCATTCCTTGGCATAAAACCAAACTTTTTCAGTGAGCGAAGCATGAAGAGATGCCGATTAGCTTTCACAAACATGTTGCTAACCTGCGTGTCCCATTTTATAAAATCATTTTGAAGCCACAAACCAGGACTTTAGCATTGTCAACAGAAGAAATGGACTCTTGCCAATTTTCAGTCAGAAAAAGGGTTCAGATTTGCCAAATTAATTTTGCAAAGCTTGACATTTTAATGGGATTCAGTTTTCAAACAGTTTTGTGTAACAAGTAACTTGCATTGACATTCAAAAAAGATGAAAAAAGTAAAAAATTTTAACATTAAAATTTTTAAATCGTCAACACATTTTCCAATACTCAGTGTTTGCATCCAGGCAGCATCATTACTCAAAATCTGAAAAAAAACCAAGTGCCCGAGTGTTTGTACCCTGTGGAACCCTCCTTTGATAATAACAGATGCTGAAAGTGAAAGTCAATTGTACTTAACACTTTGTTGTCTGTTGTGGCAGAAAATTCGCCAATCAGGTATGAATGGTCGCGCACACCAATATCGATGATCTTTTCAATAAGTAAGGTGTGACCGTTACAATTATCTCCATTATTTTCCCTACCTTTTCCATATCGCCCTAATTGTCAAATTCCTGCAAATAAAAAACATCAGTGGCGGATTTAGTTTGGTGTGGGGTGCCACCTGCGTCCGAGCGCCCCCCCCCCCACGCTCCATTTTTTTTTTTTATTTATTTAGTTATTTTTTTTTTTTGCAGAGTGCACCTAGGGCCCTCCCGCGCGCAACAGGGCGGCCAGGGCGCACTGTAAGATCTAACTAAAATTCCTCTTTTCCGACCATGGCGTCAGTCAGTGACTCGAATAATGAAGGTACAGGGTGTCGATCGCCCGTGTATATTTTGAATAATCACTACTGTGTGGTGTGGGGCGCTGAGGAGGCACAAAGTAACCCCCCCCCCCCTCAAGATTTGACGCACCTGAAAACAAATATGGGTCTACCAAAATTTGGCGCTCCCTCTAATTGAAAATCCTGCTGCATCCGCCCCTGACCATTCCAATGTAGCAGTCCTGTCTATCTCACTCTAGTTTGACACATTAAGTATCTCTCAACATGCAGGTGACTACCTTTATTCAAACGTACATGAACCTTCAAGCTTTCAAGCTGATCGATTGTTGCCAACACAGTAACATATTTTATTGTCTTGGACTTGGTACCAGGAAACATTATCAGTGCGTCATTTTCACAGATTTTGCACTATTCTAGGGTTTATATTGGAATGTTTGGCATATTAGGAATAGAGTGTTCGTCATTTGACAAAATCATTATGACTGAATCTCCACCCCGGGGTTAGTCAAAAAAGACAGCCAATTGATGCGATTTTTTAATGGAAAACCGCTGTGCATTCAGATATTTTCTTCTTATAGTACAATTCCTCCATATTTGTTAGCTCTCATATAGAAATTACGGCATTAAAATGATTACGCGTTTTAAAATTTACGTTGCGACTTGAAAGTACTCATGTGTAAGACCCGAAAAAGTAACCCAAAGAGTACTCTTAGTTTTACGTCAGCCCTTTGGGATTGGCAGTTAGTCTCCATTAGTTACCATGGAATAATGTCAGGGAACACCATGACGTAAACCATTCTGTGGGTGAGGGCGGGGGAGGATAAGGGCGACAATCTGCACTCCAAAATCCTTTCCCCCTCCTGCCCCAAAGAGATCAGGAAAGTGTAATGATATTATTGCAGTGAGTCCCCTTGTTTTCCCTCTTTGCAAAATGTGTTTTTAGTGATGCCCCAAAAGTTAAATGATTTCCATCGCTTGGGTCCCTTCCCCCAATGAAATGTTTGGTTACAATCGTTGGTAAGACTGTAAAATGAACCAGCTAATGAAATCAATATTTGGACTTAAAGCAACAATTTGGGCAGCGTTCTTTTCAACTTCCTTGATTTCCACGTAGTAAAACTGCCAAAATAACGTGTTATCGCGCTGGATAACAGATAAAATCATTACCATGTTTCCTTTTTAAACATATCCTGGTAATTTCATTTAATCTTAAGTATTCTACATTATTATTTCAACACATTCCCTGCATACATTTGAATACCGCGCCAAAGAAACTCAACCTGTATCTAGCGGGAGCACGGACTTGGGTCAAACATTATCCTGTTCATGTCTCACTACATCTCAGCTTGACACCTTTGATAATTAGTATGGACTCCTCTATATCAATGCAAGGTATGTTAGTGGTGTCAAAATTGTGTTGTCCACTTTTTCAATGGGGGTCAATTTAAGTTTAGACAGGGGTCAAACTTTTAAATTACTCCATCATGTTCCAATGTCATGCCATGTCGTCCGTCTAGGCATTAGGATTCCAAAAATGTATAGTTTGTACCACCTAGACCATTGGTTTTAGGGTTATGGGGTAAAAATGGATAAACAGTGAACAAAAGGTCAATTTCCCATTTGTAAGGGGTCAAAATCAGAAAGTTGCTTCATTTGGTAAAAATGAAATAAATTGTTCATTATAGCTTCATGTGTCAAAATAAGGAACTAGTTGCAGCATCTGCCCAATGCATAGTTATCAAGTTATGTGACCAAAATAGGTAATGGGTACTATAATCAATTGGCATTGACCTTCTCTTTGACTTGATTCGGTAAGTAAACATTTAACATAATCAAAACTATAATTTTTGGGAGCGTCCTCATTCCTCAGGCAATAATTTGCAAGTTTTTTTTAAAATTAAATATAATCAGAGTGACTTTCAATGTTGACCCCTGTACCAAATTGCGTTTGAACTTTTTACCGTTTTAGTCATTTTTTACGCTATAACTCCAAAACCAATGCGGAAGTGTACAAACTATACATTTTTGCGAATCCTTATGGACTAGACGGCAATATGAAGATATTTCAACATTTTGGAGTAATTAAAGGTTTGACCCCTGTATAAACTTAAATGGGCCCGATGAAAAGTTGACACCACAATTTGAGACCACGAACTACCTTGCATTGATAGGGGTCCATACTAACTGACTAAAGGTGTCAACCTTAGATGTAGTCGGACATTAACGAACTCCCTAAATAAGCATCCCTAATGAGTTCTGTCCTGCTATATTAATTATTTTTGAAGCCCTTACGCTGTGTATAAGAGTCTCATGTGTACAGTCAGTGTGCAATTTGTTCGGGAAGAAAATGGATATTTTTACAACAAATAACTGTAGCCTTGAATGGCTTGCTCGATTTAATAACCCCAAAAATGAAAATATTGTGAAAGTGACTTAAACAGTCTACCTAAACACATGAATTCAAGTAAGGTTGATTGGGATAAAAATCGCTCCATTTGGTTGTACTTTTTGGGCGATCAGCGTCCGCGCTTATCGCTATATCGCTTGGTTTTGACGCACTTTTCAGATTTTATCGTATTGTAGTAAATATCTCCGTGCCGTTTATATCCTCGAAAATCTATGAGTATGCTAGTGAAATGATGTGCAATTTACGTCATATGGAGATGTAATAACTTACAAGGCGACTCAGAGAGTTCCGCGGAGGGCGCCCTCAATTTTCAAACAAATTGGTTTTTTTGCATATACATAATGCTGGTCATATTACTAATCAATGTGTGAAATAGCTAAGCTTCAAATCGAAGGTCATTCATATAGAAATCAATTTTGTTATAAATTTCCGGATCCGGATTTGTTGTTATACACAGTATTCTCTGGCACTGTGGTACTACACATAAAATGTTACGGATGGAACCCAAAAAAATCCGATTACATCTCAAACTTTGGAAATTGGACATTTAGGTGACTATCTTTAGTCCAGTTGACTATTCAAATAAATACACCAAAAATTATATTTCAAAAAATCTCTGAGTCAGACTTTAAGTGCCTGAGGGTTTTCACTCACGTTGGTACCTGGGCGTGGTCCATGGAAACCAAGAACCACTTTCCCCATGGAATTTTCAAATGAAAACTCATACCACCTTTGAGAGGGCAAAAGACAAGGCCAAAGGGATATCAATGAGTTCCGGTTTGTCGTATGGAAATTAGGGGCCAAATCATTGTTTCGAAATGCCGTCAAAATCGCTCAAAAAGTAACATGAGGTTTCCGAGACCCTGCTTCCACAGTACACATTGCAAATCATTTGATTGGTTATATCTGCTCTAGAATGACCATTTTACATATATTGGAACACAAACATTACCATTGTGTACATTCTTGTATTTTTTTGTGGGGGCAGTCGATTTGCCATAGGTTTGTCAACAGGCAAAATGGCGCGCCGTCGCTCGTGATGGAATCTCCTTCATTTCAGCACATAAGGGTTAATTATTTTTCTGATTATGGAATTAATTTTTGTTTCATGCATATGGGAACATACATAAGCAGAAAAAAATATTCTGGCAACATGGCTTGCTAAGTTTTTATTTTTAAAATCACACTCCCATTTGGTGTCTACGGGGGGGTTCATAGGGATCCCATGCTAATTATCTCATTAACGGACAAGAATGTTAATTTTTTTTTTATGGAAAAGAAGCGCTCAATAAGTTACACAATTACAACAAATTAATTTCGAAAAATATTTTCTACGAGTGAGCAATCGACGACAGCAATCTTGGGTACTATGAACCCCCCTTAGCCCACTTAGTTTTAATTAGATAGGCCTAGTGAAAACCTAACGTATATTATACAAAAAGATATCAATTTACAAAAGATTAGAAAGACAAGGCGATAGACGAAAGTTGGAGAAAAGAATTGCTAGCGGTTTGCTGGTTCACATTTTCCTTAAAGCGTAAAGCATATGTATTCGCGTCATTGGCCACAGAGGAGGGCGGTCCAAGAAATCCCCAATTTTAGAGGTCGCCATTGATTTACCACGAAAGCTAATTTGACGAAAATTCTGAATTTTTAATGCGGTTGATATATCACATGAGGCTTGGCCGCCATCGTCTGGTATATCCCAAAGATAGGATGAATATATCAATAGAGGGATAGTAATCCACATACAAATACACCGTTCAGTTGTTTTCCTCAGTCTGATTTTTATCAGGAAAACGCGAATTTAATTCTCAAGCTTAATGCCAAACGGCATCAAAGAAAATAAATTATCATCTTTTGGAGTTTTATCGCCAATTTTGTAGACTAGCTTGAGGATCAAAAGTTGGTATACAGGTTTCGGCAACCTTTAACAGGCTTTACAGTTTGGAGAATAGTACCTTCTGCGTTAAGCTTCGGGAATTTCTTAAACAATCAACGCTCTACTTACACATCACAAGATTGGGGGGGGGGGACCCAATCCCAGACTCACCACAAAACTGAAGAAACAACTCCGGAATATTTTGCCGACGGCCGAAAGTATTATAGGATTCGGCACACTTACCAACGTGATCACTAATATTTTGTTTAAAAACTTTTTAAAGCCCTTTAAAAGAATTTGTTTAGAAGCTCTACATCCTAAGAAAATCCCAAATTAAAGCTCCACTTTCAGCAACATTGTCACCCAATGACTTCATATTTTTTCTTAAATTTTACCTCTATCCCCAAAGACCATAAATAAAAACATTTACAAAAAATTAAAAAAAATCCCCACGTCATTCTATCCTACTCTATCTATGCACCATGGTCCCATAGACGTTGGTCTCGAACAATGTAGACCATCTATTCCTATCTTGCGCTTCCAAATATGGCCCTGTGGAAGGTGGTGCCCACCTGATGTCATCTTCCATCTCTTTCTTTGGTCTTCCCTGGTCTGTTTGTGCCTGCGCCGTTTCCATAAAAGCGTTTGGGTATGTGCGAATGTTGTTCATTCCGCACAAGTGACCAACCATGTCAGCTGCGAGTCAGTGATGCGAGCTAGGAACCTTTTTGGTTGAAAGTGGCAGGAGGCGATTCTTGACAGAACTTCTTTGCAGTCCCGGTCTTATCCTTCCAGCTGATACTAAGGATTTTTCTGTAGCTTCGCATCTCAAAGCTTCCACTTTATGTCATTCTTTTTGATGTCCCGTTTCCAAGAGCCATACAGAAGCACTGGGTTGCCTAGTGAATTAACACGTCGTAATGTGGTGGAGAGTAATGTCTTTATCACTCCAGACTCTCTGTAAGTTCCCTAGTGCTGTTGATGCCAATAATAATCCGCTTTTGATTTCGCTGGTGGGGTCGTTTGATGGTGTTAGCGTTACTATCCCCAAATACTTTGTAATCTGTTAACACTGCCTCAAGTGGTGACCATCAACTGGTCATCACTGGGTGCTGGTCATCACGGGAGAATAGCTTTTGTTTTAGGTATCTGTCTCCCATCCAGATTTCTTGCGAGCATGATGCACTGCTCAATCAAGTTTGCAAGATCGTCCTCTGAGTCAGCGATGAGAGCTATAAATCATCAGAAAAACTTAGGTCTTTTAATTTTGTAGCCATCCACGTTTATCCCAAGTTTTTTTACAGTTTCTCAAAGCTTCTGCTAAGAGGTATTCGAGAAAGAGGTTGAATAGGCTGGTAATAGAACATCCCTGGCGCACCCCAATAGTTGTTTCAACCACCTGTAAGATTGTTGCTAGTCGATGTCGCTTTTAGCCTTGGTATGAGATCCTGATATTATTATCAATTTTGAGGCACACCATAATGAATCCACACTGTAAAGAGGCTATCGTGCCATACTCGATCGAATGCCTTCTTGTAATTCAATGAAGAGCAAAGCCAAAACCTTCCCATCTTTCTTCTCCTAGTCGATGGTTGGATTAGGAGCCTTCAGGGCGAAGAATTGTTCAATTGTGGAGCGGTCAGGTCTGAACCCTGCTTGTTCTTCTGCTATAATTGCTTCTACATAGTGGCTTCATCCGTCTCCTTATAATTTCCAGAATAATTTTGCTGGAATGGTTAATCAGGTCTGATGGT
This sequence comes from Ophioderma brevispina, assembly GCA_023653785.1. Lineage (NCBI taxonomy): Eukaryota > Metazoa > Echinodermata > Ophiuroidea > Amphilepidida > Ophiodermatidae > Ophioderma > Ophioderma brevispina. The sequence goes on along the minus strand of JAMKCH010042647.1, from coordinate 49,454 downwards.
CCCGTTATTCGCCCACTTGTGATGGTTCTCCCTTCTTGGGCATGGTAAGAATGATAGATTTTGCCCATTCGTCTGGATGCGTTCCATTTATCCAGATGTCATTGCAGATGTTGTGCAATTGGTCCATGATGCACCACCGCCATGCTTAAGCAGTTCTCCTGGGATCTCATCACAACCAGGGGCTTTTCCTGACTTCCGCTTTTTGACAGCTGCTTCACTTTCAGAACGTCGAATTGGATGCTCCTATCCAGAGTAGAACAGCTAGGCTCTGTATTTGATGGATGAAGACAGGATGTGTCAATGGTAGGCTGATGATTGTAGAGGCCTTACCATATTCAAACCATCTTGTTCTATTTCAGCTTATTTTGGAAAGAATCCTCACCATTACTGCTGCGGTTAGAGTTGGATGTAGGTCTTCTACCTACGCCCTTAGTTATGGGTCTTGATGGTGTTGAATACCTCTTTGCTCTTGTTCTGTTGCCATGTTCTTCTCCAGATTTACCTTTGTCATTGTACCATTTTTCTTTGTCGCTGTAAGGCCTTTTTTAATCAATCTGGTCAAGTGGGTGTACTCTTGACGACTGTTCGATCGTGAATGGCCTTCTGCCGTCTTCCTTCTTCATCGGTCATTGCAAGAGTTGGCATCGGAGATCCAGCGCTTCTTCTTTACCCGATGAATTCCAAGGACTTCATCTGCTTGTCTCTTTGATGATTATGGTGGTTTTTTCAAGCAAAGAGTCCTGCATTGGATTCATCCGTGTCTACTTCATCATCAGCACCGAAACCTGTTTTGCAGTTTCAGCTGAAATTTCATTTTCTACACTGGGGTCATCAAGCTGGTATAGGTTCCCTTTCTTTCCTCTTTGGCCTTTCTTTCAACATGAATTTCACCCTCAGCTTGGGCAATAACAAGGGAGTGGGTCTGATCCAACTCCACACTACTTGAATGATCTGGTGTTATCCACTGCTATCTCCACCTATCTCTTATCAGATCGGTTCAATCCAGTGTTCTTCTTCTTATGATCGGTTAAATCCTGTCCACTTCCGGGAAGGTTTGTGGTTTGAAATAGTGTTTTGGATCTTACGAGTCGGTTTTTCCTTTGCAACAATATAAAAGGCGCGTTCACCTCTGTCTTTCATCTCTTCATATCCCTGTCTCCCAATAGTAGGTTCCCAGGGTTTTCCATATCTTTCTCTACCTTGGCATTCGCAATCCCCCATGATGATAAGTAACTCCCCGCTAGTCTGGCGCGAGCGGCCGGTGCAAGTTGTTGGTAAGGCTGCATCAACTTTTGCTTTGGATGGTGGCATACAAGTCTTCAACTACATCATCAGATGCGAAGATGTTGGCTCATACACTTGAAATCGTGAATGTTAGGGCATTGACCTCTGCATCTGGGTTGGACAATGATTCGTTCACTAATTGGTCAAAGCTAAGTAATGGACTTGTATGCAGTGTCACTCACAAGAAATCTGACACCGCTTGTCCCTGTTTGCTGACTCCAGAGAAGATGATTTTACACCCCTCATCAAGATCCGTAACTCCTGGCTTTTCCATCGCAACTCTGCCAGACCACCTACATCCCATTTCAATCTTTGCGTCTCTTTTACAAAGTCCCCTCTTTCCTAAACCCAGGAGGGTTCTAATATTCCAGGTACCGATGTTCACTGTTGTTTTTGGCACTACCCGTTTCAGAAATCCCTTTCATTGCGATCGACAGGTGGATCAACTATACACTTTCCGAGAATTGGCTTTCGGTGTGTAGCATCATAAGCTGAGGATCTAATCTGTTTAGGGTTGGTCTCTTCCCGATTTTGATTGGTATCCACACTCTCCTGGCTGGGTCTCGAGGAAGTGCGGGGAGCTTTTTTAGCCGGCGGACCTCCCATCTGGCATGTCCTTTTTTCTTATCTTGTCTCTTCCATTTTAGTTTGCACTAATTTGCACTCTTCACGTCATTGCACTATTTCAATTCATACTACAAACGTAGAACAGCCGATTACTCATGACATTTACCTGTCATTCCAGCCGCATTTACTCGTGATATCACCTAGGAAAAGCGGCACTGCAAATTTTTCACAAAATATGAATATTTTTTTAATTTTAGGTTGTTTTTTTGTTTTATTAGGTTTTTAATTTGCCAGTTTTTTTTTTATAGAAAAGTTAGGCTCTTTAAACCTGTTACAACTGTAAATGTACACTGCAATGTTACACGTTTAATGTGCAAAACAATTGCACAGGGACATTTTAATCTTCTCCTGAAAGACTCATTTATTAATTTGATGACGACTTAAAACTTACACTTTTGTCATTGGGAATAGGGGAACATTCCTACACTGTGTCTATTGAATTTGACAGTTTTGCCGACATTTAACTTTGTACTTCCTTCTGAAGTGTCTGTGGTATTCTTGTGTTGAACTAGACATGTCGGAACTTTCTCTCCGTGATTTTCCCTATTGTAAAATCCCAATACACGAAATTGTCATTCGTCATCAAATTTAATAAAATGACATCATGTCAGGAAGGTTAACTTTGTGTGATTTTTTTTTCTTGCACATTAAATGTGTAACATTGCGGTGTACCTTTTTACTTTTTAACAGTTTAAAGAGCCTAACTTTTTCCAGAAAATGTACCTTGTCGGGGTGGTGGCTTATTAATTGTGACCTGTATATATTTTACACCTAAAAACAACACACTCAAAAACAGAAACGTTAATAAGAGGTAAAGACATCCAGATATTTTGTAGGCTAACTTATAAGTTTTCCTTAACTTTATCAACAATGTGTATATTACATTTATTTCAGGTATAGTTTATTACACGTCATAGCAGTTAAAAACTAATTGCGACATATTTACAATATTAAAAACATTAACTAAACGTACAGACTCCACTTTTTTTGGAGATGACTTGCGCCAAAGTAAACCCTGCATGACCTCCATTTGGACGGAGTTGAGTTTGAGCTTGATTAACAATGGTCCACTGGTGCAAATAGTCTGGCTTTTATGAATCTCTCCAGGACACCCATACTTCCTGCTTTCACCCAGAGTCAAGATCATTTCCATACTTTGATGTCTGTATTTCTGTCTTCCTCTTGTGGCGTTGTGGATAATACTCAAGAAAATGATTGGGGCCAACATTGTACTCTGTGGAACCCCTCCCAGTAAAATTTGGCATTCAAGAGAGAGTGTTTTTATTTTAACCTTTATTGTCTCCCAGAAATGAAGTCCACCACCCACTGAATAATAGATACTCCGCCCGGCTCAAAGAATTTGGCGCAGGCAAATTTGTGGTCGATTACATCGAACGCCTTTCGAGATCTGCTTTAGCACAAGAGTGCTGATGTTATCAGATTTCTCGGCTAATTCTGAGGCTAATTGGTGAAAAACAGCGATAAGACATGAGTGTGTCGACCTCTTTCTTGTTACCATATTGTCTGTTCAATCGACATCAGGTTTAATTGCATCTATAACCAATTTAGAACTCCTCCTTCATCAATTTTAACTAAAGGTGAGGTAAGTGCAACCGGCGTAAGTTTTCAATTGAAGGGTGTGTTGTTTTCGGAAGCGGGATGACGTTGGCACTTTTCTACTGTGATGGAACAATGCCCTTATAAGAGTTGTTTTTTTACATGAATATCATAGACTCGTACTCCTGTTTAATTAAACCCACCAAGGTCACAGACCCGTCAAACATGGAGCGTGAAACATACTCCGGCGTGCGGTTTTTCTCGTCTCTATGTCGTCTGGTGAATTAATGTCGCCGGCACATTATTATAAGCGTTTCTGCTTACCCATAAGGAAGCTGTGTTGGTCTTAATCATTTCAGATGAGGGCTAATGTATATAAAACTTTACAACCATGCAAAGAAGATCGATTTTGAAAATCTTAATGGCGCACTATTTTTCCAAAAGTGCCAGGTGCTCTTTAATAAGTGTGTCAATCTACTCTAAAATGAATCGGTCCTGTCCGACTATGCGTTTGACGCCTATGGCAAGCCACAAATGCCATAACGTATGCTGTCAAAAACTCGTTTGCTATAAAGTAGCAACGCGTTGCTACAATTTCGCAAACGGCGTTGCGACATTTCAGCACGCGTTGCTGTGTCGGCCAATCAAAATCATGAATTTCTTTGACGTATTTCAAAATAGACCCACAAACGCGTTGCTATATACTTTTCAACGCGTTCAACCTTCACAACGTGTTGCGAGCGTCACAACGCGTTTCAAGCTTCACAACCTTTGCTAAGTTTAACAAGCCATAAGGGTTCATAACGTAATTGCGCAAGCGTTGTGATAAGTCCACAACTGCTTTGCGATAATTTCAGCAACGCGTTGCGGTGTCCGGCCAATCAAAATCATTAATTTTCTTTCTTGACGTATTCAAAAATATAAAGCTCAACAACGTGTTGGCGAACTTCACAACGCGTTACAAACCTTAACAACACCCCAGCGTTGCGGCATACGTTATGACCCTTATTGGCCTTCCACAACGCGTTGTGCAGTTTACAACAGCGCGTTGTGAAGCTCGCAACGCGTTGTGTGATGGCTTTGCAACTCGTTGTGAAAGCCATAAGGTCATAACGGGATTGCGCAACGCGTTTGTGGATCTATTTTTTGAATACGTCAAAAAGAAATTCATTGAATTGAATTGTCTGACGCGGCCGCAAGCGCGGTTGCCGAATGTCGCAACGCGTTGCCTACTTTTACAACGCGTTGCGGCAATACGTTAGACCCTTATGGCTTGTTAAAACGCGTTGTGAAGCTTGCAACGGCGTGTGTGGGGTTAAAGCTCGCAACGCGTTGTGAAGTTCGCAACGCGTTGCGAAGGTTCGCAACGCGTTGTGAGGTCGCACGTGTTGCAAAGTATCTAGCAACGCTTGTCGGCTATGTTTTGAAATACTCACAAAATAGTCACAGCAACGCGTTGCTGAATGTCGCAACGCGTTGCAAAAATGTCGCAACTCTTTGCTACTTTCTCGCAACGCTTTTGCGCATACGATTTTATGGTGGCCTTTTTACTGGCTTGCCATAGACGCCCCCTTCCTACGGAGTCTGAAATGTTTGTCAGCTGGTAGAACAACAGCCCTGAGTTGACCCTAAAAATCAAAGGTCATCAGAGGTCAATTTGCATAGACATGCCTTTAACCACAACAATGGCCAAAAAAGACGCTTCGTCCTGAGCAAAGAACAAGTATGAGGTCAAAGATCACACACAGGGCTAGGACACAAAGGTCTCTTTCAATTGGCAAGAAAACCAGTACTAACAAAAGCGGAGTGACTACATATTACACTCTATACTTTACTGAAGAGATCATCATTGCAACCATAAACACTGCCGCCCAACGTAAAATATTGCGATAAGCATTTTTCAACTGTGTCTAATGTAATTATAGTAGAATGTGTTGGGATAGTATGTGACACACGTTTCGTATTTTGTAGTCATGATCAATTAACATTACTACGCCTGTGCAAAAAAAATTAAGACCTCATTAATTAGAGGTTTCTGATCCAATCAAGGCCTCCTGACATAAAAAGCAACTACCTAAAATGTCTGATTTTAAGTTACATCAATCCAACCGTTTGGATAGTGAAGAATTGAAAACTTTTTATCTCTTGCCTCCGCGCTTGTAAAAAAACCTGCCACAATGGCTGAGATAGAAAGTCCGAAAGACGCAAACCCCAAATCAAAAGTTGCACTATTTGGAGTTTTCAATGTTCACTTTGTGGTTTGCACGCAATAATACGTGTGTTTGCTTTTACACAGAGGGAAAAAGCCCACTTGACAATTGATTGTGGGCCAATATGCTCAGAACAAACTCAAAATGAATGTATTATTTATTAGTATATAAATGTAAGTGATAATCAACCAAGGAAAAGTGCTCGATACTTATGGCTTATCTGTCAGATTAAAGGTGGTGCAACGAGAGATTTTGAGGCACCCAAATATTTGTTACTGTCCATGACAGAATTTTCCTATCAATAGACACTCTATAGATTTTTTACCTTGTATTTGGCTACAGAAATGTCTAACTGAGGAGACAATGGTGATTTGATTTGCTGATATTTCAATATAAAACAGGCTGAAGTTCATAGTGCTCACTATCCAAAATTAGAAAATTTCACCAATTTTTGTACCAAAGAAACATTTCCAGCTGAATCCTTTTCATATGGTAATATTTCTGATGGAAAAGCTTACATTCAGGGCTCAAAAATCAGTATGTCGATTTTTTAGGGACACCTGAATGTGAAATCTCTCGTTGGCCCTAAACGTAGATGTCGGTTTTAATTATTTCAAAAACATACACTTTCGGAAAAGAATCACGAAGAATGTTGTTATTCATCATTGGCCCCAACAAGATCAATGGGTTCCAACTTGAAAAAACATTTTCTTCTTGGGTTTTTATTCAATTTACATGATTTATTGGCAAACGACAGCAAATGGGTCCAGGTGAATATGGACTTTTGACTCTGGAAAATAGCCCATTCATAAATTAGGGGCGCTTCAAAAGTACGTTTATACGAACAATTATGATTCGTGGACATTGCTTTGATTTCAGGTTGCGCGTTTGCATTAAGGCATGCGGGATATTAATGGCATCGTTTGAAAACCGATACTTTTAATTAATTAGAGGTCTGTCGTTTTATTTCATTTGGCTATGACAAAAGGAATAACAAGTCCTGTAATGCCCGTCCACCGGTTCACTCCTTGGTATCACTCTCTTTTGTATTGAAAAAATTAAATGCAAATAAAAAGGGTCGTTTGTCCTTGAACAAGTTGGCATTTTCATTTCCATAACCAGGGCGGACAATTGATCGTGAATTACTAATGGTTACCAAACCTTTTATCGCCTGATTTCAAAACGAGGGTGAAATACCAATGATTTCAATAGATTGAAGGTTGTTAAAATGTTTTTGCTGATTCCTTTGTCATGTAAAAAACGTCTTAGGTCCAAAGTTACCCAGCAACTTTCTTTTCGTGATTATTCGAACTGCGTATTTTTTGAAATAATAATAAAAAATCAGACATATAAGTTAATTTTTGAAAGACAGGTCGCAGCTAATGTACATGTAGTGATAGGGCCCTTGCACAGAGCTACATTATATGAATGGACTTTTTGTTTGCCTCCAGATCAACCCAGGAGTGCAAGGTTTTTGGGGTGTATAATATTATAATAGGGCTGTTTTATATTAGAGTGTATCGGTGCGCATGGGTACAGAGCGCAAGCTATGTAGCCATGGCGCGTAGTTCAAGGGTATCTGTTTGATAGAGATTACTTTTGCAGGGAAGTATCGGGATTTTGAGTTATGACACAGGTAATTTAACACAGAAGAGATTGATGTGAATTCATATTTTTTTCTTCTTTCGCGGATCCTCAGGCAACTGAGCTGAGTTTGGCAGGATGGACACAAAAAGTTGAATCAGACGATGGCTCAAATGCATATGTTGGTTTAAGCGGGGTGGTGCCTGCAAAGAGAGATTTAACAATCACACAAAGTAATTTTGACACAAAAAGTATAAAAAGGAGATAGAATTGTCAAACAGATTGGGAAATTAAAATTGTAAGGATACACATCAAATGGGAAATCGTAAGGGAGTCAAGTACTGTAATGAGACTATCGGGGCAAGTAACTTAGGGTTGGAATGAGAAACTAGAAATACTGAAGCTCTAAAACGCTATTACAAAAGGCTGAATTGATAAGCAAATGGTCGGTTTTCATTGGAAAAACGGTCATTGTGGAGGTTAAGAAACACCCCAAGAAAAATCTAAAATTGTATGTTTTGTGTTTAAACCCATTTAGTATGAAAAAAGTAAGGTAACTTACTAAGTGACGAAAGCTTATAGAAGTTCAATCGGAAAGCCATGAAAAACATATCCTATCACATATTAAAAATTACAAGGTTTCTTATTACAAAACAAATTCACTAATCTCAGTTTTGATTTCGATTCGTGGTTTTGTTCGTTGATTTTGTTCTTTGACACGTATAAGAAATGATGCTCTAAGTCAGATATGGTCAGGTATGGCGGGGATCTTGATGCCTTGTTGTTCGGGGAATTTATATCTGGGTTGCAAATCCAGGGCATTCACATGGACGAATTCTCGCACTCAAAAGACAAGTTTGTGATGCGTAAACACAGCTAAAGAGTACAAATTAGGCATATTTGAAAATAATTTCTACCGTGATACTCAGCTCAGGGTCTTCAATGAGTTAAGTTTTCTTTTAATTGGACATCAATATTCTCCTGCTCTATCTTCGAACATTCCCATGATTGAAATGACAACCCATTATGTGCAAAACGTATCATTAAATACCAACAGGTTTTACAATAGAACAATAACGGTATGTGAGAATAAGCCAACTTTAACCAGTTCTGTTTCATTTGGCCTACTTCATCAGTACAATTATTTTTGAAAACTTCAATATTCAAAATCTGTTCCAACGTTCAATCATTAGTTTCAACTATCACCTTATGTGAATGCCTAAACAATCTTGCAAAAGCTGGCTAACCACATCTATACTTGAATATTGTTTTGCTTAGTTAACTTCAACCTAAATTTGGCGAATAAAACCTGCTTGTACACTTTTTAAACTAACGATTGGGTCGACTGCCTCAATACAAAAAAGGATTATGAACGTGTTCTTTCCCTAGAACCTTTAGTATAAGAAAAGTCCACTTTAGAACAATTTTTCATTTATTTAATTTTCCCCCAAAATTTACAATATTGCCAAATGTTGCGCCCGCAGGCGGAGTGCCCATCTCTCTGTCATTGGCGTTTGGGCCAGACTCCCTCATATAATGTTGCTGTGGGGGGTTCGCCACTCCTCCCGCACAGCGAGTGTGTTTTGCATTCCCAGCATATGCTTGTACCCATTTATACTCCTGGGTGGAGAGAGAAAAGCGAGGTAAAGTGCCTTGCCCAAGTGCACAACACATTAGCGACAGCGGGGCTCGAACCCACAACCTCATGCTTATGAGGCGAGCGCTGATCCACTGCACCACATGTGCCCTTACATTAATTTAAAGGGTTGCTTATTAAATTGATCGGCCTCAATATAATCATCATAATACGAACTCCTCTCACGAGTGTACACCATGTAAGCAGTCGGTGTGGTCAGCTGGTGTTTGTCACGTCTAATTGACCGATTCTAGCATACCTCTGCTAAATAGCCACTTTGATCTTGAAGCTGTAATTAGTTGGCCTATACTCGATTCGCGCTGATATAGGAGCTGGGGAAAAGTTTTGGGTCATATCCATTAGGTGAAATAGGAAGAAGCATTTAATCTATCCAAGAAATGGCTTCGCTGCCTAACAATAGAAAGTGACTTCAAAGGAAAAGGGCCACGTACAAAACTTAATTTTGTTACTGTACTTTTCTGAATTAATATTTTTATAGTTTTAATACAATCGATTTATAAATCATTCACACCATTTCACTGTATAAACGGTGTTTAGGAATTAAACGCCCTCATATTTATCAAAATGTTCTTCACATCTTCACTGTATCCTCGTGGAGCCATATTGAAAGAATCTGTAGGCCTACTGAGTACTTTACAGGGTATGTTTATACTGTATGGTCCTTTTACACTATTCCTAAATGTACACTGACAAAATAATTTCCCGAATTCTCTAGACTGAAGAAGCTTAAAGAAATTTAATTTAGGTGAGGTTAATTACAAAGACTAGTTGTGTTTGCGTTTTTAACGTGTTTAGGCCAAGGTTTTCATTTCCAAATCCAACGTGCTTCAACTATCAAGAACTACGTCGTACCGTCTATGAGTAGCTATTGACTATTGTATTGGTCGTATTAGTTTAGGTAACGTATGAAAGTAATGATGAGGCCCCATATCACCTGTGTGGACAGCGGAAAATTCATTGTTACCATATTCAGGAGTCCATAGCTCCTGCCTTATACAGGTAGTATTTCACATTTTAAAGTGCGTTACTTTTACCAGTGACTCGCTATGTTTTGAGCACTGCACATCGTATTGATCGTAGAGCGGACAGTATTAAGAACGCGCGGACTAGAGTGCTGCAAGGTTTAATTGTTGTACGCCCCTCACAAACAGCTCTCACCCATAAAAAAGTACAGGTTGTCCCTATATCAGCGCGAATCGAGTATAATAGCCGCCGTTTTGCATTTCAAGGTCAAGACTAACATTTGAACTATTAAAGTTGCAAAATTGAATTGAATTTGTCATGCACGAAAACATATAATTAGACACTTACGTCTTTAAAATCGGTTTATATTAACAACTTGACCTTGACTGAAAGTGCATTGACCTTTGGACATTTTTGGCCATAGCGTTTGAAGTCGGATCTTAACAAACTATAAATTTTTAGATTCCGTATGATAAGGCGAGTAATGTGACATGCATATTAATTCAATTGCGACAGTTCTTAATTTTTACCCGCATGTTAACTTTGTCAAAAAGTCAAAAACCTTCAACATCGACCAGGGAACCCCAAGACGCCTTCAAATCTTTGTCTCCAGAGTTCGGTCACGGGATCTACAGGCTGGTCTTCTACTATGTTGCCAAATCTGCTGGGTTTTGCTACAGCACGTACACCTTTTCGAAATGAGGCTATATGGCATACCTTTCAAACTCGCACAATTTACAAATAATGACCTTACTATATGATAATTTCAGTAGTATTAACAGTCAATCTGGCCATACGAGCTAATACGAACTTTAAAAACTATACATTTTCTCTTCAATTTACGAAAGTAAACGTTGGTACTAGAATAACATAACCTTTCCCAGACAGTTTTTCATTTCACTTGTAGTGCAAAAAATAAAACCAAACTCAGGCCTATTTGACGCAAATAATCGGAACATTACAATGTAAAAATTCGACACGCACTTCTCACTTCAAGGTGCCAATATGATATGGATCTTTAATTTGACTTTCAAGTTTTTCACTACCAACACTTCGTTTCTAAACCAAGTTCTATTTTCTCGTACATAATAAACTTTTTTTCAAAATTATTACAATGTTCAGAATCTTAACGCCGAGAAACAAGGAAGAAAATGTAACTAACATAGTACTTTTCAATTCATGGACTGTAGTACATATGTCCTTTGGATAACATAATACAATCGAAGTTTGTCGTACTAACCTAGCGTGTTCGGGCCTTATTCGAATTGCTCACTTGCATTATATACAAGACTTTCTCTTTTTCTTTGAAAGTCGGACTATAGAGTGGCGGAGGTTGCCCAACCCTCTCTCCCAAGTGTCAATTCGCCAAAATACTTGGACTCATCACCATGTTCATCCGTAGCATAATGTTCTCACCTGCACTTTTTTTTCAAACCGTTGAATACCACGAATCACATATACTTTGATTGCCAGCCCTTTATTTGTCTTTTAACCGTAGGTCGACTACGTCTAACACATTTTCCAACAGAAAAACTTACAGTATTTTCTCGTAAAAAGAGATTTCCACACAATGCATTTCTGTTTCTGTTTTAACTTCAGTTTAAAATTAACATCGGCCTTGTGTCCTTGTGTCGCTGGCAATTGGGATACAACAACATCGTTTGTCAAATTCTTAATCGTTAACAGTCTGACACTGTAGAAAACGAAATATAACTTTCAATTAATTGAATAGCGTCTGTATCTTTCTCTACATTTCCTACCTACTAACACATGTACTTGCCTCATCTGTATCTGTTATTTCAAGTAATATTACAGTCACCGTGATTACCGGTCGTTTCCATAGATGATCTTGTTATTTTGGAAGGCACTCAGAATACATTACAGTTTCCAATCCTATTCATGACGATGAGCGAGAAAATGATTTCTCTTCTTGTGCCAAACGTACTTTTCTGGCACTTCTCTTCCATCGTTACAAAGGGACATTTTGACGCACTTCCGTGACTTCTTTCGCAGTCCTTTGTACATTATCTGTTCTGCTCTTGGTAGCGAGTTTAACATAGCCTTTCTTGGTAGCACGCCTTTCTTGGTAGCACGTAATTTCTTGGTAGCACGTCTACACGTAGCACGTCTTGGTAGCGCGCATACTTTCTGGGTAGTTAATTCTCTCCGGAATGGCTTGCATCTTCGAGCTTTCCACGCCAATTTTCCTGAAACATTGCTCTTCACGGACTCTTCCACCTTCACATTATCATCCGGAATCTTCTTAGTCAAAGTTTTGCACTCCCGTGCTTTCATTGCCGAACTCTCAGCATCACTCTCAAGTGCCATTTCCACGGCTTGGGCATCAGTCTCTGGTTCATTGCTCAAGGCAATACATTCACCCCTTCTTTTGCTGAGCTCATTAACGCATTGCCCACTGAGTACTCTTCCCGGGACTCTTCCTCAGCTGGAGCATTATCCGGAACTCCTGTCGATGCCCTGCCAGCAATATACTTACAAGTACCTTTCCCGCGGCTTGGGCTGATATCAGTCTCCGGTTCACTGTGTGAGGTAACGTCCTCAAATAGTTCATCTGCAGAACTTCTGAATGCATTGTTTCCGAAACGTTCAGCATCCTCTTGGGCATGTTGAAGTCCGTTCGTTTGTTCTCCATCTATCACTATTTATCTCTTCTTTCTGTCTATTCCGCCACTCCTCAAGGTTTGGGGTCAGTTCATTTTTCATATCACCCCATCTTTGTTTCATCGTTTCTATCTTTATCAGTAAATTATCAAGTTGTTCTTTCAAACTATAGCGGTCTATATCCTAGAGGTGTTTTAGGCCAGTTTCAGATTTTTAAGATTCAGATTTATTTCCATCTCCACAACAATGTATAACAACAATATAATTATATGAAAATATTCATAAAATTCAATTAAGATGATATGATGAGGACATGTTTATTTATTGCGTATCGTCGTTTGTTCTGTCCTGCCCTTGTATGTCTGTCGTGTATGTTTTTGTCCCTACGTTATTTTTAATAAGCAGGCGCGTAGCCAGCCCAGTGGTTCGGAGGGGGCAATTTCCCGGTAGGTGCAACAGATGTCCCGATCACAAGCTAAAATTTCCCGGTCGCACGGCAAAAGAATTCGAAAAAGGGCTGATTTAAAGGGGGATGGCCCGATTTAAGAATATGAAGTTTTCATCTTAATAGATTGGCCTTCACTCCAAAACACCATCTGTAAAGTTTCGCGCCGATATTTCAATCCGTTTTGATGCGAGAGCTAAAAACGTGATTTTGTAAGCCCCATAGAATACTGTGTAAAATTAATATTGGTCGACCAAAATGGGGGACATTTTCGCTCATAACTTCCAAACCAAACATCTTTTGGCTCTAAGATTTCACAGGGTAAATGAGAAAAATAGTAGCTTTCTTCTGATACCCAAATGTTGACCACGATCGGGCCATGGACCTTTAACATGAATACCTGTGTTTTATTTCCCGAGTTCCCCTCAAAAAAAAATTTCAGAGGGGGCACTCTGCCCCCCTCTTCCCCCACCTGGCTACCCCACTGTTAATAAGATCTTTACTTGAAGAGGTCATTGCACACTCACGCTCTGCGTTTAGCAATACCTCATTCCTCTTTCATGCATGTAAATAAAAACATAGTGTATGCTTACATTTATCACTGATAATGTAATACAGACTGTCCCAATAAAACTAGTACAATCAAACTGAAAATATGAAAAATTAAAAGTGCTATTTTTTGCCAGATATGTTGACTTTATTGTTCAGACAAGATCCAAGCTAAATCCCGCTTTTATTCCATCCAATTCGATGGAACCTAAGCGGATCTTGTCAGTGAACACAAAGGATAAAAATACCACTGGCCAGTTTCACCTGAAGGTTTCAGAATGTAAAGGAATAAAGGGTGTAGCATCATTTGGGATATTTATTAAATCATTTGTAAAACAAAAAGAAAGAAAATGTACAGGATCAGAGTGAATGTATTATCATGCATTGAACTAATCAATACATTATTTTTCAGTGAACAGCACAGAAATTTTATGTGTGGGTTGTGAAAATGAGGGACTCACTCTCAGGGAGACATAATCATGAAATTCATGGAGGAAATTTGGGGGGATTTGGACTGCTGAAAGAATGTAACAGTCTACAAGTCTGTTAAAGGGACAACTGGGTGTATAACGCTCTAATGTTGTGGAGGGGACCAATTACCCTTCCCCTATTCCCCAATCCAAAGATGCCAGGAAAGGAATAAATGATGGAAGAACGCGGTTCAACAAAGAGCAAATTGAACAAGGGAAAGGGATGGTTGTGTCAAAGGTCTCAGTTAATTTCAACAAGGGTCTTTTTATGGTTCTATCTTCAGCTAAACCTGGAGGTAAAGCTGAGTAACAAGACTGTTTGGAGATTGAATTTCAACAATGCTACATGTTATTTATTAGCCATTGCGACATTATAAAGTCTAAAATATGTAAGATAACAAGAAGCAGCACTTTATACCTGACTTTTATTGTAATTTTCAATAAAGAAGTCTGATGTGATTTCATGTCAACTTGTTGATTTCAGAATAGCCGAAACTGGCCCAACAGGGTTTTTCAACTGTCTCAGATATTAGCCATAATCCTGAACCAGACCCCAAATTACACGAACTAAAATCTCAGGAAAGCTGGAACACTCCTAAGAAGAATCTATATAAACTCCGATGAGATTGAACTGAATTTTGTGCCAAAAAAATTAATCTTTAATTGGTATAGTTTTTTTTGGGACCGTCTTGATTAATTAGATTACTTTTACCGTATTGATATCGTTGATGGCTATTTAAACTTGTAATGCTAGTTTATTGTATATTGCTTCTGTGATGAATAAAAAAGTGATTGATTGATTGAGAGATGAGGATAACATAAGAACGCAATGGCGTGTGAATTATAGCAACTATAAGGTAACGATTTTGTTTTACAAATTAATTAGTGATACTAAATATTTCTAATTACCTAATTACGGACAAAACTTAATTGAGCCTAAAAACAAACATATAAAAACGAAAACGAATGATAGTATAGTCCCTGAAGAAGAAATACACATAAGAAGTGAAAAAAAATGGTATGACCTGATTTTTTCACCAGGACCATGCAGAATACATCCTACAACAACATTATCCAAAATTCCCTTTGGGGAAAAAAAATATCCAAGATGGCCGTCCACCCCCCCCCCCCAAAAGCTTACATTGCAATAATTAGCTATAATCTTGGATTTCAAGTAGATGTGGTGTGATTTTAGGTCTAAATCTAAATTATCCATGATTTCCTTTATGTTGAAATTCAAATGGCCGCCATACATATAATTTGCTTAAATTACTTCAGAACACTGAAAAAGAGGGAATAAAGGAAACAAAAACAAATAAATTTATCTAAATTTACATATATATAGCGAATAATAATATATATATTATAATGAATACATTATAAATAAGTGGAATAAATAAATCGATATAAATGTAAATATAGAGAGGACAAAATTTGTAAAGGGACGGGGTACAAACGACGGAACCTGATTATGGTAGGTGGCGTAGTCACGATAGGGCTGTGGCGGAACTATTCAATATTCGTAGTGAAATACAAGGGTAACGACCTAAAACGCACCAGATATCTATGATGTAGCCAACATTTTAACATGTATCGCATGGGAGCCTTAGAAATGGTTTTCAACAGGGTTGGTTGGGACGGGGAAAACATACGAAACAGCATTACATCTGAGCAAAAAGCAGTGGACGGCGCAAAGGGGGGGGGGGGCATGGGGCGGCATTTCCACCCCCCCCCAAACTTTTTTTCTCCCCCCCCCCCCAGTTGCCACCCTGGTCGAAAGAAAAATAAGGATTTGGGGAAAACTCAGTTTTTTGGGCCAAAATCAGCGGTTTTGGGCCAAAATTGTGTGAAAAATTTCCAAATTTTTCATTATTTTGCCCCCCCCCCAGGAATCCACTTTTGCCCCCCCCCACCCAAAGATTTCACTTTTCCCCCCGTTGTCCCCCAGAAAAAAGTTCTGGCGCCGCCACTGCCAAAAAAAGTGAATTTTATGATTTTATTCAATGCCTCGTGGCCCTGTCACCGAGGGGAGGAAGGATAGGCATTGGTGGCGGGGACATATCGTTCGACCGGCATACATACTGCGTATTTCACATTTTTGAGGTTTTTGCGAAATTTCGCCTAATTAATTAGTTCTCGAGTTTGCCTTCACAAAGTTTCAAAATAGTGAAAATGTCTATTAATTACTTGATAATTCAGATTTTTTCATTTCCCTCAAAATCATCAGATCGGTATTTCGCGGATTTCACATACTGTCGTATTTTAAATCGCATTCATTTACACGTTTTTGATATAGCGTTCTATTTTGCCGATCCAAAATAAATGATTTAACAGACATATAATTTGACGTATTGCGATCGTTCTTTCGTACACAAGCTTTTCACCATAGTGATCTATTTTACGTTCATTGAAAAATAAAACGGTTGTTTTGTGTTGTAATAGCGTCTGTATTTTGCAAACAGACATAATTTGTTGATTTCACATACAGACTTATAACTTGTACCTAATTATGATTAATAGAATTGTAGTTTGAGTTGCATTTCATTAGCTTATATTGAACTTTGGAAATGTTTTCTTCAAAAACAGTCAAGTCTAATAATGGTTCTTTTCTGCTTCGTTTTAACCGATAGCA
Organism: Ophioderma brevispina; assembly: GCA_023653785.1. NCBI lineage: Eukaryota > Metazoa > Echinodermata > Ophiuroidea > Amphilepidida > Ophiodermatidae > Ophioderma > Ophioderma brevispina. Next base: position 32,854 of record JAMKCH010042647.1, on the reverse strand, counting down.
TGAAATGTCGCGGTAGATTGAATTGCGATTTTTCTCGGAAAACGTAATGTTTTTTTGTAAATACGAAAAGTATGTGATGTGGGCGGCGATATGAGCCACGTTTTTAAAGCCGTTTCGGCCCGTTTTCGAAAGCATTCAGATGCTCGGGAAACGTACATCCAAACAATCTTTCTCCTTCAAATTGATACAAATTTGACCGATTGGGAGTAATTGTTTAGATCTTACAATCGAATCCTTATTCGCTACGCAAAGTGGGAATTTAGATTTTTTGGTGTGTTTTGTATAGGTAAGGTTTACCCAGGGCTAAGTATTATATTTCAACATAAAGAAATGAAAAAATCTGATTAGCGCAGCGGGGTTAAGGCTCTCGCCCCGGGAACCACGGTTCTTTGGCTGAATCACACGGGGCGTATGTTTATTTTTATTTCCTTCTATTGCATCCTCCTTTAATAATAATTTTAGGCACTAATGGTATTCAAAAGTACTAAATTAGATTTTTATTCCATTTTTTTCTCGAAAAATACGTGTTATAGGCCAGATCGACAGTATCAAATTGAAATACACTATTACAAGAAGAAACGTATGTGAATACCGTACAAAGGGTGGTGATGGAAGCTGCGATGATCCCCAGGATGATACACTAAGCAAATATATCATGATGATGTATGGAAAAACATCCGCAATATCAGTAGGTGAGAGGATGCATCCCCGTATGGGTAATGCTGCCTCTCACCACCAGAATCCTTCATCAAAAACAATCATTCTCCAAGCACAGGAGAATAACAAAAATTATGTGCAAAATCAAAAACAGTTCAAAGACATGTACCAGTACATTGAAATCCCTTCAGCATGCCGTCAACAAACAACCCAAGGGCCCTTGGAAGTTATTTGGCAAATTTTATTATTGATGAAATATCATTGAATTGATTGGCAATGTCTATACCAATCATGCCCCCATGCGCCCGGGGGATGGCCACAACATCTATAAAATGTACAGCTGGCCCCTTCATCTGTCCCGACGCAACGCATGTGGCATCTAGGCCTATCTCTCGTCCGAAAACTCTGGGTTATAAAAAATAGAAATATATGGCCTATTGTTGTTGCCCATTTCTGGCAAGAAGTACGTGTTTAGGCCTATAATTAATCATTGCATTATGTGAACTGTATACGAAAACTGCATTGTACTAAACTTTTTTAAAGCTTCTGTTCGAATGAGTATTAGATTGAAGCGGTCGCATGGGTTTTTAATGTGCAGTTGGGAAATTGCTTCTGATTGAAGATTCACAATAAAACATAACATCAAGTCATTCTTTCGATTGACTATAAAGAGAAACTAAAATCTACTAGTTGGTAATTAGAACAATCCCTTTTCGGGATAATTGCTTTAAAAACCCTCCTATATATGCGACAGTTTGGCCCACCGTACTCCTTGCAGGAAAACTGCAAAGGAAAGTATATGTAAGTGAGGAAGATAATTATATGTAATAGCCCAGCAAAGTGGCAGCCATTTTGGTGGCAATGTTTGATTTTTGAGTTAAGGAAAACATCAATGATTTAGATTAAACAAAAAATTGAATGTTTGAACCTCAAAACATATTCAAAAACAGGAGATAAGCTAGTTAATAAAATGGCGGCCATTTTGGATTTTGGGCGTTGACGGAGCCATCAAACGTAACCTGGCCAGAACGAAAAGGTGCAGATGGTGCCTATACCATACTTTACAAAACATTTGACAGCTTATGGTTTAAGGTGAATCTGAACTGTATTGATAGAAGACTTGATTTCAGGGTTTTTTAACATACAAGAGAGGAAAACAATTTTAGTTTAAGATGTGGGACTTCCAAAAGCAATGCACCCTGGGTTTTTAATGTGTTTCTGGCCAGAAGTGTTTGTGGGCTTGAATAAAAATCATTGCATGCGTGTGCTATCGTGATGTATTGTTGCATATAACGGTGAAAAAGTTGGGTGTGGTGTAATAAGTATGGGTGGTAAATTTATGGTGACATTGGTACATAAATGAGCTCGCTGAAGAGTATATATGTCATGATTTAATTACTTAGAGACTTAAATAGGGTCGGTGTGGGCAAAGCCAAATGGAGTTGTTTGAATGTTCTGATCAGCCGTTTTTGCATTCGGAAAATTGAATCAAGATTATAGAGTTGTTTTTATCTGCCCAAATGATGGCGCAATAACTGAGATAGGGGAGAACAAATATTCCTGGGGTAAGAAAGGACGAACTTTGCGAATAATTCCGTTCAGTTGTCGTAGGTTTGGTATGGCCGTCTCTGAGGTTCCGCAAAAAATGTTGTCACATCGCTGCACTGCCAAGCCTGGTACATCATGTGTAACCATGTTTTCTGTTTGTTTCCTGTCGTAAGTTCCGATGATGGAATTTGTGTTTGTAGTCATACGCTTGGTATGACCGCCATTGACGTTCCCATGTATCTCGACCACTGTCACACTGCTGTACTCCCAGGCCTTGCTCATAACGCTGTTGATAGTCAGGTCTTCCCTCTGGTTCATTCCGGAAGTCATGATTCTCGGTGTCCCATCTGCAGCCATTTTCTCGGTAAGTTTGCCTTTGATCTTCTCATAATACTTCTGCTGCTGTCACACTGCACTCCAAAGTTAAAGCCTTGCCTATATTTTCGTACAGACTTTGTCCCGTTCATGATGTATGTCCACGCTCCTGAAGATCATACTATAGTAGCAAGACTGGAAGTATGGGTTTTGATATTCCAACATGATTTTCGGTCTCCGTTGTGCTGTTCTGCCCCCCCCCCCCCCTTGCGTACTCATGGGGGAGAAATTCTCGTACGCGGTCAGTTGATAGTAGCCCTCATATCGTCCACGTTGAGCCGGTTTCCCAATGTACTGGCCATTGCCCCAGTAGGTCCTTTTATGGAACTTCATCGTAGTTAAATACTGTATTCTCCATGATGAAATCCCACACGCTTGCACAACAAGGTAACGCTGTTACCTTGCCGAGTAGGGGAACAATAGGGTAAGGACCAGACTCATCTACACGCAATACAAACACGGACACTTTCTTGTGATTTCTTGTTACTTCTCAGGATTTAATGCAGTTCTTCTATCATGTCTATGGAGGTGGTATACCATGGGATTAGGTGCGACTCAATTATTTACCGTGTGGCTAACGCTGGCAAATTCGGCAGGGGTTCTACAGGAATAGGCTTTGATCACCATCAAGTCTCAACTTATCCATCGCACGCTGGGACCGGGTTAAGGAGGATATATTGCCCCGTGCTTACTGTACTAAGTACCACAGGCCTAGTGTAAAACATAGACGGGTAGTTATAGCAAGTGGTATCCATTTACTATTATATCTTGGATAAGACGGAAGGTTCCTGAAGACCCACGCTTGGGCCGCGACTCGGCTCCGATTACACTCAAACTAGGTTTGGAGCCTATATTTATACACATTACAGGCCCCGCCCCATTTGCATATTCACCCCAAACCATGCTACGCAAGCCGAAAAACAAGTCACATGTTCAGGTAGATGGTTCACAGGTTCCGAGTGGATTTCATCACGTGTCAAGTAGGTTATCTTTACCCCATCGTATACTATCAGTCTAGCCAGCAGCGGGTCAATAACCGACCGAAGCCAAGGGCGCGGAGTGAAAGCAATGAACTTGTAAGGGCATCTTTTACTCAGTTATTAAGTATTACGTAGTAAAGTTTGTTCACAATTATTAGATTTGACAAAGATATTAGAATACTTTCTTTTTCATAAATAATAAACAAATTACAAATATTATTGCCACCATTTTTCAATAAAATAAGAGGCTTTAAATTTATTACCAAAATTGGTATCTGTAAATAATGCCAGCTGGCAAACGAAACAAACGCTGCCACTCAAAAATTCAAAGGGAAAATGGTTTTTTTAAAAATATTGCACTTGTGTGTGGACATTGAACATCGCAGCGTTCAAAAAAAACCGTTTAATAAACATAGGCAATGGTAAACAATAAGTCAAACCGACGTATTCATTAATATACAATGAAGCACACAACACACAACACCCCCCCCGCACCCCCATTGGCTACGGCCCTGAGTATGTCGACGCACCCCCCCTGGCTACGGCCCTGAGTATGTCGAATGTTATACACTTTATTTTAAAGCCAGAATTTACTTAAGCAAAGTCCAACCTCTTGAAACAGTCTCTAAGGAGGTAAAGAGAGTCGCCTTGTGGAAAGAAAGATTTGCCATCAACCAAGTAACATCTATCGGTATTGAACCTGGTGAGCATCTCCCCACCTGGAGCTGACTCCTCATGGGCTGAATGGCGATGCCTCAATAGATTGAGAACCAGAACTGGCCGATCTAAGGTTTCCTTGCAGAAGTGGGGCTATCTGGAAGCAGACCAGGATACTACCTGTGGTTGTGGAACAGCACCACAGACAATGGAACACCTCTTGGTCTGCCCACTGCTGGAGCAACAATGCACAGCAAGGACCTTGCGGAATTCAGTGAAGCAGCCAGACGTTGTACCCATCTCTGGCTGGATCATATTTGAGAACCACAGTGTTTGGACACGATAAGAAGAAGAAGACTGAAGATAATTTGCACAATTACGTAACTGTTTTCGGATCTATTAAAGTTTCTTTGTGAAGTTAATCCCTGTTCAGATGTGAATAACAAGCTAATGAGATGAAACCAAAAATATCAGAATGTCTTTTTTTTTTATTTAATGTGATGCACAAAACGAGTTACCCCGGGGGCCACTTGTATTCCAAGGTGGATATCATGCTCGTGTATGGCCTCCCAAAACGTACCCTAAGCACGTATTTCACTTGGCAAGAAAAACACCCTAAGCACGTATTTCGGTTGATTTTGCTACCCTAAACAAGTACTTTGGGCTTGATTTTGCTACCCTTAACAAGTGTTTTGGTTTAATTTTAAAACCCTAAACAAGTAATTTGCATGAGAGTTTAAAAATACACCCTAAACAAGTATTTTGACATAATTTTGCTACCCTAAACGAGTATGTTTATAAAATGTACCTTTAACCACTTTACAGGCTATAGGCTCTTATTGTAACTGGCCATGATAAAGGAAATTTTTACACATGATTTCATTGAAGTGTTTTTATTTCACTATTTTATGTAAAAGCATCAATTTGCGCATTATCTACAGCCTAATATGTCTAAAATTTAAATCCATTACATTTAAATTTCAAGTCTTTTTAAAGTTGTCCCTATTTCTTTGAAATTAATGGGTCTTATCGGGTGTCGTAATTGAGTTTTTTCCCCTGCATATTCAGCCATTTCATTGAACTAAGTAAAACCCGGACTAAAATATCCATGACCTTATTTTGATTGACATAAATTAGAGACAGACCCTAATTCTGTTTCTACGCACATAGGCCTACATCTAACGATCATTCTTAGTGTAGGAGACGGCAACGACATAGAGAAAATAAGCTAAAATAAGGCTGAAAGCGGTTAAAATAACTCGGGGGAACTATTATGTGAAATCAGAAGAAAATCGGGAACAAAACCCACTATTTTCCAGCATTTCAATGTAATTTTTTACAAGTACTCAAAGTATCACACCCTAAACACGTATTTTTGGACTTGAAAAGCATACCCTTATTTTGAATTTTTGACGATTTTGATACCCTAAACAATGTACGTGCGTACATCGCCTGATCTCAAAAAACGACCCTAATTACGCGTTTTGTACACGAGCATGATATCCACCTTGAAATACAAGTGGCCCCCCGGGCGAGTTACTTATGTTGAGATTTCATATTGAAAAAAAAACAGTCTTCCGTTGTACCATTTTTGAGACAGGCTTTATATGAGTTGTACGAGGGCTGTCTATAGCAAAATCCCGTTACTGACAGCCGGTCTTACTAATCTCGAAATTTGCATATTCTTATTAATCAACAGAAAAACACATCATTAACATGTATAACGAAGGTTGCCAGAATGTCGCTCTAACGTCGATTTCATACACAAGCTAAGATTCCAAACTGATAATAATTGCAATATTAACAATAATAATCCCTGCACTTTCCAATATATATATATATATATATATATATATATATATATACACTAATCGGTAGTGATACAAATTAATGTATGTGTTAGAGGTGGCCAGGTGTTATAATAGTGTACCTGGATTATTGTGCTCAGATACTCTTTTTTCTCATAATGCAATGCGCGCTTAGGTGAAAAGATGTATTCATCGAGGCGGTTTATTTAAATCAAGACGACTGATGTGTCATTTCATTCGTTGTGTGGCCATTGGTAGGACAAAATTTAACCACCCAATAGCACCCAACATCCAACAACTGATATTTTGGCGGATTGTTTGTATCGAATTGACATTATGTGTGTATACAAGCACCCAAACTGATAATTATTCCGTGCAATATTCAAAATGTCAGCGCCCAGCACGGACGACTGGTTTTGAATGCGTTTCACCCCCTTGGGTAGAGCCAATAGTTTTTAAGATATGACCCCAACAATCAAGTAACCCGCACCCGTTTTACAAAAATGAGGAGACTGGCAATGAAGAACAGAATGGCAATTACAATATTGATTGCAATCAACATTTATTTGCCCAAATTTATTGCAGAACAACTTCTACGGGGTCAAATGACTGCATTTACATATTTATTACTTAACTGATAATGACAATACATTAATTTATTGGTGATAAAATATTTTTCAAGACGATATAAAAGTATGATAAGTCATAGATAAACTCCAAATTACATAAAATAATAAATGCATTGGACTGCAACTTGCTTGTTACTGAAAATAATGTTACAATCTCAACTTTATGAAAGTAAAAACCTATGTTTTCAACACAAAACAAAATAACAATATCAGTATATTCATTCTGTCATTAGATTTTGGTTTAAGATAACTCTTTATGTGCCGTCACAAAATGATGATGAATGATTAGCACTATTCCAATGCTGTCTTATTTGGACAATACGAAGAATTTGTTGATCATACATTCCTATATTCGATCTCTTAAGTGTGTTAAAACGCATGTTTTTAGCTGTTATTACCAATGGAAACATTCATATGTTAATAACTGTTGCAGTAGCTGTCCTTAAAAAGGAAAATGGTGGGTGGACTTAGTGATTCATATATTGGTGGTTCTGGGCGCAAAACGTACAGTGCCGTATTTGCAGTTAATAGCGCCTCAATTTTGGTAAAATGGGTCCTGCAGGTTACTTGATTTCTGGGGTCATATCTTTAAAAATATTGACTCTACCTTTATGAACTTTTAGTCACTTTTCAATACATACATTTTCTTCTCCAAACTTGATTTAAAAGAGAAATTCTTTCAAAGAACTTCCACCACAATAAATAAAATAACGGAGCGTACTCCAGTCTTGGTTAAGGGGGAAAGAAAAATACCATTACCTCAATTTTTGCGGTGATCATCAAATTTTCTTCTAGGGACGTTATGGATATATATAGAGTAATATTTGATAATATTGATAACGTTTTCATTGCAGCAAAAGGAAATTTATTTGGTCCAGACACCATGTGTGCATTATTGATTATATCATTAAGTGTGTCTCCGTTGCCAGGTGTGATACACACCCATTTATATAATCTATTAAATTATTACCCTGATGATCTCACAACCGGTATGCAACTCTTTTGGACCCTCTATTAAAATGGAACCGTCCATAATCATTCTGGATTACTATTCCAAATTCGAGTTATTTTATCAAACTCTTGCTTTCAAAGGTAGATGCAACATAGGTATATCCTTTGCGATCAATGTGCAATGTATCGTTATGGTTCCTTTGAAAAGGCATGCATAAAGCACAAAGACACCCACGAAAGGTGCGCTGATCAACTAAAATGCACTAAAATACAAAGTTCTCATTTCCAATTTTGTGCAATACGTAGTAATCAAAGCGGCCTTTGAGCAACGAATACCACAATGAAGAAGTCGGAAATCACTACATGTCAGAAAGATGTAGGCAGATCATGGATCGTAGCTGTTGGTGGTTTTATCATATTGTTTATTGACATCGGTGTGGTCAAGAGCCTTGGAGTACTCCTTCCAGATATACGCGAACAATTTGCAACCAAGACTTGGATAATTGGAATTGCCGTTTCACTCTCACCAGGGTTTGGTTCTGTCGTATGTAAGTAGTAGCATTCAAACAAACAAAAATATATTGTGTTTATATTATGAGACCCGATATAAATAGACGCTTTTATGATATTCTCGCTTCTATTACATTCTGCCATTTTAGAAGGTTTTGTCTCTTTGTTTTAAATGTCCGTTTGCTGGGAGAGCCATCAATAAGATGCAATATCGAAGTGCGTGCATTATCAATACACACGTAAAATAGACCTAAGTTTGCCCGTAAATCGGCCGATAAATGGCTCAATTCGTAAAACAAGTTTTGTTGATTATGAGTGAAAATGAGGATCGCAAATCCAGTTGCTTTATTCGTGTTTTACTAACCCCATCTATTTCTTCCCAACATTGGTACGCGTTGTTGATCGTTCAAACCTACGACAAATGCTCTCGGGCTGCGCACTAATATTATAGTGCCGGACGCGTGACACACACGACGCGTATTATGAGGTAGTAGTCGGGCAGAACAATGGCTAAACTTGGAAAATCAGTTTTGTATATGTTTTTATGATTGATTTGTGTACATAAGGACATCCTCAATGAGAATCTGCCGGGTGGACCTCATACATGTACCCCTTCAAATTCAAGATAACGACCAAGATAAATGCAATTACATAATACTTCAGAACTGCTCCATAAGCGCTGCGCACTAGTGCCGGACGCGCGATAGGCCTACGCACGACGCGTATTATGACTTAGTAGACCTGCAGAACCATGAACCTGGAAATGGCAACAATAGTAGCTTTCTTCGGATACCAAAATTTTGGCCACTTTCGGTAAAATCTGGGGTTCTGGGGGCGAGGCTATTAGCCCTTATAAAACAACTTTCAGGTGTTTTTGGCCTAATGGCCTAATATGTCACATTTCAATGATTTTCGAAATTTGGACGCCATCTTGAAAATTGATAGAATGCTTCGCTTTCTTCATTGTTTTTGGTACACCGTGTTACAAAATAAGCAAGATAATTGGCAAGACTTGATTGTTGTCAATATGCTCATTGAAAGCTCCATAAATGAATGTATATGTATCTCGCGGATGTCAAAGGTCAGAAATACATTTCAAACGCAAATCAATGAGCTGTGCGCACAAGTAATCTGAATTTGGTAATATAACATAGATTTCATGATTTAATAAGATGGGTTAAAGAATTGGTATGTCCCAAAACAATATTACATAAGCTTACATATAAAATGACACACAATTAGTTAATATATACTAATAGGAGGAAGCGTTGCAGTTCAAAATGATATGCCTCACAATGAAGACTTCCATACAATGACAGCATGATACTACTATTCAAAGGGTTAAACAATAGCCATATGGATCCTTCTGAGTCTTGAAAGGTAATTTTTGTCCAGCGTTCAAGACGACGGGGTATCCCTCGACGACACTAATATTCTGAAGCACCATCAAGTACGCCACCTAATGTCCGGCTGTCGTCATTTAAATGTCCAATTTTGGGAACACCAACTGGAATCTTTTTTTTATTCCAAAAATGAGCTCTATTGACCTCGATAGGATGAAGCGGGGAAAAAATAGCGTGCATATAGAAAGCTCCTGTGATAAATATCAATGATCCGATACATTTACTCCACTTGACCTCATAATGAGATCCACAAATGAACAACTGGCTGGCCCCTATCTTTTGGCCAAGTTCTGCTTTATATACACAATATTTCATAACTTGTATTTCCTAAACCTATAAAAAATAGTGTATTACAACATTATAATGCTAAACATATCCTAGAACTGTCAAATCAATTTTACATACTTCAGGAAAAATACCTATTTTTGCAATTGTTTTGTTGGACAACCAAAGCTCTGGCCATGCACCGTACTCGCTCAATCTAGTAAATAACACCTGTATGATCAGGATTGCAAAGCCAAGTTGACTCAGTTTCTAAATTTAGCAGGTTGGAATACTGTTTCCTTCCTGACAACCAAAGTACTTTTCCCCGTGTGAAATTTTTTCTCAATGGAAATTGAGGAAAATTCAAATTCTATTTTGATCACAAAAAGGGGGCTTAGTATAATATGTATATATATATATATATATATATCTATATATATATATATATATATATATAGATATATATATCTATTATATATAACATCATAGTAAAGTATTAATTTACAGTTGACTATTTTGGAATTAAGAGTGCTCAATCCCCATTTACAGGAGAGCTAAAATAAATTACAAGTATAGACCTCTGGAAATGCAACCGTGAACTTGGTTTCAGGGCATACCCTCACTTACGATCAAAGGGTATCCGATCTTCAGACGTCCTGAACTCAGATTAACGGTTGCCTTTCCGAGGTCTATACTTTGTAATGGTATATATATATATATAATATATATATAGATATATATTAATATATATATATAATAATATTATATAATATAATATATAGATATATCCGACAAATGTACATTTTTTCTGGAAAAGTTAGGCTCTTTAACCTGTTACAAATGTAAAATGTACATGCAATGTTACATACAACATTTATTGTTTCAAAAAAAATCTAAACTAAGCTAACGAAAGTTAGCGCTTCTTTCCCCTGAAAGGACTTCATTTATTAAATTTAAGTGATGACACTTTCGTGTATTGGGATTTAACAATAGAGAAAATACCGGAGTATGAAGTTACCGACAGAGAATATCACAGGACACTTGATTTTGGTGCCAATCATAGGCGTAAATCCCTGGGGGGATGGGGGGGATATTCCCCCCCAATATTTTGGGATGAAGGATGGTTCATACGATCATCCCCCCCATGTTGATGCCCGTCATGTGTTTTTGGGCCCAAATAACCTCATATTTTTACCATAATAGTGTTTAAAAACAAACGCAAATTTTAGCGCGCATTTTTTTGTTCTAATTATCAATACCGTTTAGCGAGTTTATCTTCTAAATGGCAAAATTTTTCGCGCGGCTCGCGCGCACATGTGCTAACTGATTGAGCTTTTCAACAAATTCCGGTTCATTCAAAATTTTTCATCATGCCCCATCCCCCCCCCCAATGTCGACAAGAAATTTACACGCCACTGGTGCCAATGAGAGCTATCGTCATATTCTTTCGCATTGCGACCAAAATGCATGCCTACAGACTGCCCAAAAAACGTATACAATCAAAGATTATTTTGTTTTGGCAAAAATTTAAGTGTCATGGGCTCAACTGGAGTTTTTACTGATTCTTTTTAGGAGTGTTCCAGCTTTTTTATTAGATTTTTTGTTTGTGTAATCAGGAAGTTATGGCTAATCATCTGAGACAGTTGAAAAAAACATCTGGGTCAGTTTCGGCTATACTGAAAGCAACAAATTCCATGAAAATCACCTTCAAACCTTCTTTATTGAAAATTAAAATAAAAAGTAGGTATAAAGGTGGCTGCTTCGAGTAATATAACATAATTTATAACTGTATAATGTCGCAATTACTAATAAAATGCAATGTAGCATTGGAAATTCAATTCCAAACAAGTCTGGTTGTCGCAGCTTTTACTCCAGGTTGGGTTTTCAGCAGAAGGTATATAGAACCATAAAAACACCCTTGTTGAAGTAAACTGCGACCTTATTAACACAACCATACTTTCCTTTTTTTTTTTTTTTTTTGCCTCTTGTTTAACACGGCTTTCCTTCATTATAATTCCAATTCCCTCCCTGGCATCTTGAGGCAGTGTGGAGAAGGGAATGAAGGCTAAAGTTGGTCCCTCCACATAGAGCATTGTCCATCCCTCAACAGACTTTAGACTGTACATTAGTTTCAGCAATCAAATTCCCCCAATTTCCATGAATTTCATGATTGTTGTCCCCTGAGAGTGAGTCCCTCTTTTCACCCCAACATAATTTCTGGTGCTTTCACGAAAATAATATGTTGATTAGTGCAATGCATGATATACATTCACTCTGATCTGTATATAATGCCTTTTGTTGAAAGGTTTAATCCCACAATGATGCTAACACGCCTTATACCTTTTAGTTTTCTTTAACCTTCAGGTGAAACTGTCCAAAGTGGTATTTTTCATCATTGTGTTTCAAATGACATAAATCTCCGCGTTAGTCTGGTCAAAATATCTGCAAAAATGAACAGTTTATATTTGTTTATATTTTTAGTTTGATTGTTAAGTTTTTATTGGGACGTCGGTAAGAAATTAACGTCAGAATGACGTTATAACGTTACCATGTCAACAAACCTGTCAATTTCCATAGTCACAACCGTGTAGAATGTTCCCCTATTCCCAATCAACAAGTGTCATTTTTTGAATTTCTCATCAAATTTAATAAATGGCTCAATTCAGGGAGAGATTAAACTGTTGTGTAATTTTTTTGTTGCGCAATTAAAATGTGTATTATTGCAGTGTACCTTTTTACAATTTTAACAGTTAAAGAGCCTAACTTTTCTAGAAAAATGTACCTTTGTCGGGGGGGACTTATTAATTTTGACCCGATATATAATCTACCCATATGTACACATGAACATGTATTGCTGGAGAGTAAAGCAAATGTTTCACATCCCACCCCCAACCTGAATACTGACTGTGAAATTGAGTGATTTCTATCGATTCACCCACCGTTTTGTCTCCAATTTACAACCGGAGCTTAGTATAGAACCGCCCTCTCAGACTGTTGATTATGCAAAGGCGCTAGATGCCTCCTTATCCAAGATCCCTCCAAATGCTAATACATGGCTGGCGTGGAGATCTCAATCTCCCAGATGTGGATTGGAAATCGTATCTTTCAGACCAGGAGGTGCCTACCGCTGTCAGCAGTACCTTAATGAAATCGTTTTTTAACGACCATAATCTTCACAAAGTGGTGGATAAACCTACCGTCTTAAAGGAATATGTCATGATTCTGATATTTGGAAATTTGGTATGGGATGGAAACTTTAAGTAACGTAGATTACATATACATCAAATAGTTGAAAATTGGCCACATTTGTTGAGATTTTGCCCTTTTAATTTCCCGCCCAATTTACTCGAAAACGATTCCTCGAAAACGATTCCGACAAATCCAAAACGCAGGCAAGGGTGGACGTCAAAGTTATAACCATCCATAATTTACGTCGTGGTGACCATCATATCGCAGTGTTGCCACTTAATAATAATTAAAAACACAAGGGGGGAAACGAAATGTAAACAAAATATTTCATCTGTAACTTATTTTTTTTTGCTAATTTTATTATTACTTTCATTAATCCATAATTTACAGTGTTCAGCAATAACAATTCGAGTCACAAGATGTTTGGTCCATCCCTGGTTACGTCACTAGGAGAGCAAAATGGGCGCGTTTTTGATCAATGAAGCCGTGGCGAAAAATCAGCCCGTTTTTCTTCGATGTCAAAAAAGCACAAATTAAAATGCCTCTATTTTGGGGGTGAATTTTACATCAAATGGTATTAAATTTTTTAAAAAAAAAAAAATGTATGTACATATATTTTATGAATGTAAAGTAAACTGAGCTTGACAAAAAAAATCTTGACATATTTCCTTTAACAACATCCACGACCTTTGTCTTACCAATACTCCTGCTGCTGTCGAGTATGTCCGTGTGAAATGTGGAATAAGTGATCACGACATGGTCGTTGTATGTGCATCCTGAAACCACAAATTACCATACTCACCGAGACTGCAAGTGTTTCTTTATCAACGGAGATTTCACTGGTCAATGCCACATGAAATAACTTAACTCTGAACTGACTGTCGATATTGTCATCAACAATTCCATTGATAGTTTGTTTTCTCATTCTTCATAAGACTCTCTTTTCTCAATTCCATGGTAAATCACATTCCAACAAAAATTCCTCCAAGCCCATTTCACTATCCATGGATCAACACGTCCATCAAAAGATATGTGAATGAAAAGCGCGTCTTTATAATAGAGCCAAAAAGAAGCAGCACTGCGATTGTTTGCCAAATTCAGAAGCTCGTAGACAGTTGACCGGGGAAAATCAGGAAAGCTAGGAAGGTCTACATTAGAGATGTTGTTGGAGCAGTTTAAAATCGGATATCCCGAAGCCCTTCTGAATTTTGTTAAATCCGAAAGAGACATAAGAAGTGTCTGGAGTGTCTCACTTGAATGTCGCTGGTTGTATCTTAGCTGGAGCCAAGGAAAAATCAGAGGCCCTGAACCGTCAATTCTGTTCCAAATTCTGTCGCATTTCAGGAAAGCTCGTAAACAGATTACCGGAAAAAAAAAAATCAGGAAAGCTAGGAAGGCCTACATAAGATGTCGTTGGAGACAGTTTAAAATCGGATAATCCTAAGCCCTTCTGGAAGTTTGTTAAATCCAAAAGACAGAAGTGCCACTCTGGAGTGTCCTCCCTTGAATTTCTCTGTAGTATCTTGCCTGGAGCCAAGGAAAAGCGAGGCCCTGAACCGGCAATTCCTGTTCCGTCTTACTCAAGAAAGACTCACAGATTTCCCGGACTTGGACAAACTAGTGTCCTGATATTCACGATCTGAAATCAACCAACACTGATGGGATTGAAAAATTACTCAATGATTTCAATCCTAATACTGCGCCGGGCTGACAACATTACTTGTTTTGCCACCCGATTACAAGTATTGCCCGATCTCCAAAGCCTTTTCCAAATCAATCTCCACTGGAACTCTTCCTGCATACTGGTTAAACTACATCACTCCATTGACAAAACAGCAATCGCTCAGATCGCCGGCAAATTATGCCCATTGCTCTCACCTCTATCATTTGCAACTTTTAGAACACATTATCCATAAACCCAATCATGTGCCACTTTGAAACATGGAATCATAGCTGACCAACAACACGGTTTTAGAAAAGACGTCCATGTGAAACGCAGCTTGTAGCTCTGACCAACGACCTCACTATTATTCTGGATAATCGTAGCCCAGCCGATCTCATCATCATGGATTTAAGCAAGGCGTTTGACAAACACCGCCCCCATCTAGACTCCTAACCAAACTACATCAGTGGAATTCGCAAAACATTGTACTCCTGGATCGCTCCTTTCTCCCAAACGTCGAATCAGAAGGTGTATGTTTGATGGAGATCATCTTCTGAGTCTCCAGTAGAGTCCGGCGTTCCTCAGGGGACGGTGTTGGGCCCCTTGCTGTTTTTAATAATCTATTCAATGACTTTCCAGATGACCTCTGCCATCCAGTTTTAGACTTTTTGCGACGACTGCAAGTTTATAGAGAAATAAAACATACAGTCAGTGTGCAAGATCCTCCGGGATTATGTTGATAAACTTGCAAATGGGGAAAATACCTGGCGAATGGGCTTTAATCACAAAAAATGTTTCTCAATGAGGATGACTCACAAAAGAAACCCTCATAATTCGTTATCTATGAACACTCTACTTGAAAGGTGAAACACACCCTAGTTAAGGAGTGGAGTTGTCATCTGACTTTTCTTTGATTAACAAATCAAACTGGCCGCCAAAGCTAATAAACTCTGGGTCTACTTATAAGAAACCTTTCTTTGTAACAGAGCCACTAAAGAAGCTGCCAAAAACACATATTTCGGGCCAATCCTAGAATACTGCCCAACGATATGGGATCCTCACAGAAAATGACATCACCACATTGGGACAAAGTTCAAAGAACTGCTGCCCGATTCATCTTTAATGACTATTCTAAAGATCAAGCGTCACCGACATGCTAACCATGCTTGAATGGGAACCACTTCGACATCAGACGCATGAAAGCCCGACTATGTACCATCTACAAAGAAGCTCATGGCCTCATTCCAATAATATTGCTCATCTCAAGGCACCAAACCAATAAGACCGCTACAACCAGACCAAACACCACACACCATGGCAGCTTCAAATCTACGATCGCATAAGACCAACAAGACCCCTATCTTCTTCACTCTACCCATGGATTATACCAGAATGAATTAACCCTCCCCCGACTACATCAGGACAGCTACATCAATTGCCGTTTTTAAAACTCAGTTGAGCTCCATTGACCTCGCCACCATTGCTCATAAAGCTCACTTTAAAATTTAGTGCATCCAGCCCCTTCCAGCGTTACCTGTACGGGACAGCCACACCAGGCGATTGTACAGTGCTGACAGATACAGATACAACACGTTTCGGGCAGGTGAATGAATGTAACGCTAACAATAACATGCGGGTAGTATATGTAGCTGAAACCCGGACGTGAGAGAAATACACGATATAAAAAAGCAAACACAGTAAGGAAACAGATGCTTGAGAAGAGTAAACTACGGAATACGTTTAGGACCACCAATGCAGAATTCAAAATGAAAGTTACAAGAACTACGGACTTGCATGCAGATGACTCTATCTTCAACGCCTTCGCTGCAGATCCATGTGTTCTGGATCTGAACACGTATCTAAACACTATTTTGTCTCACTTTTGAGATATGTCTAAGCATTTAGTTTCTGAACATTTAGGTGTTCAGATGTTTGGATTGTAAACACATCTCCATAACATGACGTTTATGATCGCCATAACATGACGTTGATGTGTTTAGATTCTAAACACGTCGTCATCGCATGAATTTCATGTTTTAACACTATAGTATTAAGCTTCTAAATAAAGCTGTGGGAAAGGGTCATTGAAGCTAGGATCCGTCAGCTGGTGAAGATTAGTGACAATCAATATGGCTTCCTTAAGGACATGTATAGAGACTGCACAACCCAAGTCGTTACTGAGGCAGGTGTGACGGATGAGTTCACAATAGAGGTTGGTCTACACCAGGGATCAGCGCTAAGCCCACTTCTCTTTATTCTGATATTGGACGTCATCACGGAGGACATTAATTAAGATACTCCATGGGCGATGCTGTTCGCAGATGACTTAGCAATGATGAGAGTAAGGAGCAGCTAGAAGTAAGGTTAGAGACCTGGAGAGAGAGTTTGGAGGGAGTTGGCCTGAAACTAAACTAAGGACAAAAACAGAACATCTACCACCACCCATGCAAAATGACAACATCATGCTCAAGAAGTACAACAGCATAGAGTATGTTAGCCTACCACAAACTACATCTTTCAAGTACCTGGGCACCACAATCCATCAAGACGGAGGATGTGGAAAGGAAGTTGAAATAAGGATAAGTAAGGCTTGGAACAGATGGAGGGAGTTAACAGGTGTTCTATGTGACAAGAAAGTTCCACCTTAACTTAAGATTCTTATCTACAAAACTGTAATCAGACCAGCCCTACTGTATGGAAATGAAAACATTGCCCTTACTAAACAGCAGGAGATAAGATACAGGTCCTGTGAGATGCGGAATGCTAGGTACTGACTTGGCATCGCCTGGAAAGAAACACCAAACAAATGAGACCTAAAGAGAGAAAGCAGATGTGATAGCAAATATCGAGGACTTAATGAGAAAGAAAAAAGGCTGGGTTGGTGGATATGGTAATGTAGTCGTAGAGGAGAACAGGAGGAATCAGGAAGACATTGAGATGAAAGTGGGGACAGAGGAGGAGAGGAAGACCAAAAACACCGTTGGAACGACACCTGAAGCTGGCCATGAGATGGTTGGGGACTGAGAGAGAGATGACACACAAGACCGTGCAAGATGGAAGGGGCTGGTCGATCTGGCTATCCGACAGAACCCGCCACCCGTAAGGACAGAGGCGGCGAAAGGTGAGGCAAAGGTGAGCATACGCTTTCTTAAATGCCTTTGTGGCACATTAAACAGTGTTTAAACGCGTTATAGCGTTGCACTGAGAAATACTCATGGCTATGATTTAGAAATGGGGAAACGATGACCGAATTTGAATGGGTTTTTATGTGATTTATGAGCAGTGCTCTAAGTAAATACCCCACCTTTGACAAAAAAAGTTTGTATTTTTTATTTTCCAGTATTTTTTTATTTTGTGTTTTGTTAAACGCGTCTAGGCGCTCTTTAAAAAAACTGCTCAAAATTTAAACACCTACATTTTACAGTGTTGAAAACTAACATTAAAAGCGTTGATTTCGTGATTCTAACCCATTCTGTTTGTTCATGTTCGCCAGATATCCTTAGTCCCAAAATTTTCAGATTGATTCTGATCTTGCGTTTGGTGTTATGAGCAAATGTTGTA
Organism: Ophioderma brevispina; assembly: GCA_023653785.1. Taxonomy (NCBI): domain Eukaryota; kingdom Metazoa; phylum Echinodermata; class Ophiuroidea; order Amphilepidida; family Ophiodermatidae; genus Ophioderma; species Ophioderma brevispina. The sequence goes on along the minus strand of JAMKCH010042647.1, from coordinate 14,659 downwards.
TCACAATCGCCATAGCCCACTGTACAGTAATTTCTGTCGTGTACGGGACAGAAAATACAAAATCGTGATTCTTGCAGAGAAGATTGAATTTCACGTCAGATGGGGCACACATCACTATACTTAGCCCGAAAGTTAAGATGATAAAAAAATAAACTTTTTTAGGTAAGTCGGGGGGACGAGGCTGTGGATCACGAAATGCCCTTTAGTCCTTGAACGAGAATGTTCCTGGTCGTCCGATTGCATCGATTGTTTATAGTCAATACCTTGATTTATTTTGACATCTACAAATGATGTCAAACTTAGGATGCGTCGACCCCATTCCTGTATGGCCTCGTCTCTCTTCCATATTCTGGAGAAACATAACACACTGCTTGATCTACCACTACGTTAATTCGTCTTGCCGAACTTGTTCTAAACACAGCTATTTTCGAATGGACGGCCATTTTTATAGGACAAATATTTATATATATTTTTTAAGTCATGGTGAGACCGGACCTATTGATGGTGATTTCATGGAATGCAATCTCACCTGCAGAGTACTTCAATCATCCGTAGTTATGATTGGTTTAATAAAATTGATGATGTTAATTAAATTTTAAATTTCTCCTATTAAACCCACCTGACCATATCGGTGATATTTGAGCACGCATTTTAAAATCTGATAACTCAAAATATAAAGTGATGAACATTTGACACATTTGATAAGCACACTTTAGTCCTTTTATGCTACGCTTGTTGTATGCAATGGTATTTGTTATAGTCTAAATCTCAAATGGAGACGAATTGCATTAATTTAATATAAAACAGCAATCCAAAGCTTCTAAGCGAATTCAATAGTTATCCTCAGACAGCGTAAACTCCGGGGCGGGGGGGGGGGGGGGGGGGGGGTTAGATGTTAGAAATTCTGAAGAGCGGGTGGGGGGCGCCACAAGATTATCAAGAGTATTATCCTTCTCCTGCCATTTTCCCTCCCTTTTTCTTACATGGTTTCCCTTCCCCTGCAACCTGGCTGATCTATTGTGGCATTGTATCAGTCCTGGATTCTCTCTTGTCACTTAGCCGAAATTGTCGTAGCGCGGTGTAACTGTGATCTTCCATGTTTCCCTGGTGTGATCTGGGTACCGTGACTTCACCGGTTGGATTCGCGCGTGTCCCCTTGTAATTACAGTGTCTTGTTCTTCTATTATTTTCATTTCTCCTTCCCATTTTCTTCTCTTTTTTCCCTTCTCCTTCCCCTTTTTTCTATTTTCCTTCTCCTGCACCTTTTCTTCTCTATTTTCCATTATCCTTTCCCTTCTTCTCTTCTCTCTTTTCCCTTAATTCTTCTCCTGTTCTTTCTATTTTCCCTTTCTTCCCCTTTTCTCTCTTGCTCCTCTCTTCTCTTTCCCCCCCTCTTATTAATCCCCATTTACCGATTCTCCGTCCCAATTTTAGTGGTACGGGGGAAAACTCTGGAGCCCTCTACCGTATACTTTCTAGGGATACAAAAAGCGTAACAAGTTATTTTTCAGATTTCAGGACAAAGCCTTTAGAAGTACATACAAGCGTTTTTTATTACCAAGTATTCTGATACCAGAAGATTGCATGGTTATAAAGTTTTCCCAATGGAAAAAGGTGTTAGGTAAGGGTGTCCTGTCAGTTTGCTATTTATATTGTTATGAAATTTAGGTTTGTAAAATACGCACAATTATGAAATCAATTACAAATTATCTTTGAAAGGTGATTTTAGAAACGAAGTCATATTCATTAAGAAGTTTTACCACTTTTTGTTGTGACGAGGTAATATTGAGGTGGTAGTTTAAGTTTAAAGATTACAATGTTTTCTCATTTTCGGCATTAAAATTTAAAAGTTAAAACAGAAGATTTGAGATGTAAATCAACACCGTCACAGAAGTGTGTACAATTAGAAAAACCCAAATATACCTTAGAATAATTTTTATCACGTCTATGGGGTTACATTATAGTAGCTCTAAATCTGCCAGCGACACAACCAGATTGTCCTGCAAAAGGTAATAGGTTGAGGCAAATAATATGATATAAATGTAGAATTAGAAAGAAACAGAGAAATCTTAAGGTAAAAAAGAAATAGCGAAATGCCTGCTTTATTCCTCCCATTTGTCATTGATTTAACAATGCGGCCCCTGGGTTTCGATTCCAAGTCGAGTCTGTGTCGAATGTGAATTTGGTTGCCGATCCGTCCTCGCAGGTTTTCGCCAAGAGGCTTCGGTTTCCTCCTGATCTAGATGTACTTATTCCAGTAAATCTTCCCTTGCTGTCTGGAGCGTCCATTAAGGGGCATTCGTGATCCACAAGCCTCGTCCCGACTAAACCTCAAAATAGTTGAGATTTTTAGATCATCTGAACCGTTAGCATTAGTAAATCCACGTGTACCAAATCTACGTGCAAATTCGGTAATCTATAAGAACGTCGCAATTTCTGTATTTTCTGTCGAAATTACAGCACAGTGCGTCTATGTGACCGTGGACAAAGCAATCGGTCATAACACAAAACCGTGAGATCAGGATCAACTCAAAATTTTGTTGCATAAGGTTTTCTAAGTATATATAGTGAAACATGAATAAAACAGAAGGTGCTGAGATCACGAAAGGAACCTTTAATTACTGCATATAACAATACTGGATCTGTCTGGCGCAAATTGCCAATGTTATAAATATTTTTGTTAAAGTTAATGTGAAAATGAACTTTACTATACATTTTCTTTCAATTTCTATGAAGAGTGAAACCGCATCATTATGACCTATCAAAATGACATTGTAATTATAACTTAAATGAAGTGTGCATAATACAATTTAAGGTGGTGTTAAGGCATGAATTTAAAGGACTTGTTTTTTGCCGTATCTTCTTAATTATTGTTCCAACATATATAAAAGTATACATATTCGAGAAGAAAATGACTCAAGGAATTCAAATATGATAATCTTTTTTTCCCAAAATATGTATTTTTTGAGAAAATCATGAAAAATGATTCATTGAAAAGATTAATCAGGTTTGTTGAATAAATAACATAAAGAGGGGGAAAATCCCCCCCAAAAAAATTTTTTATTTTTTGATGGAACTCACTTGATATTTCGTCCATCTCATTGGAGGACTTCTTCAGAACTGGTCATCTGAAGAACTGATGAAAAATGATGATTTTCACTCATTTGTTTTGGTTCCCTATAAAAAAATATAGAAATGGTATAAAAATATGCCTTATTCGTTTTTGTATTCCAAAGTCATGGTTCTAGGGTCGGTATTTCCCGGTTTTTTTCTTTTCAAATTGTGCACTATTTTATTATTACTTACCAAAAAAAAATAAAAATTCGCGTGCGTCAATTTGAAGCAAGGCCAAGATTGTTCAAAGTTGGACATAAATACCGATTTTTAACAACAAATTAAAAACTAAAAAATACCGACCCTAGATTTTGATATGCTCCGTATGATGCATTTCATTTCTTATCTGTTGCTAATATGGATTTCGAGTAACTGGAAACCATTAATAACGAATTATCGCCGAAAGTGAACACAGACAAAATCGCCATTTTGTCCAAATCTTGTCCCGTTTTGCTACAAAATATAGCCTTATTCCAAAACACAAGCGTTTCATCTCTTATTCTTCACACTGCTTCTGCAACAGGTCATATTACTTCACCTGTGCTCTTATGATCAAAATGCAACAATTTATGAAGCTCAAATCGTGAAATTAAAATCCCATTCTGTTTGCGAAAGCAACTCACGTGGGCAGTCATTTACAATTGGATACAAGTTACCATGGGTATGCGTGATCGAATCGATCCATCAAGGCGTTCCTGATGCGCTTATTACTTCTAACTTTTGCTCTCGCGCGCCGAATAGCACAGACGCGTATTGCGGAATACGCGAAATTACCCGCCCTTTTGCAGTCAGCTCATGTGCTTTTTTTGGTCAAAAATGCGTACCATAGTCAAAGTAAAATGAACAAAATATGAGGAAAAAATGAATATATATAGATTCTGTTAAAATATATGGAAAGAAAACATGTTAATTCCATTATACATGAAAAAAACCTAAAAACTGGCCATTTGACTAAAATCCTGTCTTAACACCCCCCTAAGTGAAAGTCTTCATTTTATCACAATTTGATTAAAATATGGTTGTCAACAACACAAATTCTGAATAAAGATAATATCGTAAACCTTTACGAACTTATTTGGAATAACGTATGTACACGGTCGGGTGGGAAAATACTGTTTAAATGGTCAATGAAAGTTGGTTGCATTATATTTTAAGTCCATGATTGAAATTAATGTATTCTTATCGATGGATGAAAATAAGTACAAAATTAAAAACAGGAGGTATCCTAATAGAATACTACTGTATATTTTTTTACAATCAGCAGTTGCAAGAAACTGGAAGAAAAGACTGAAGACAAATACAAATCGTCAGTCACTAACTGCAAAACACTTTACCCTTGCTTTTTTACAATTAGGTGATGTAGAGCTAAAGTCACTTGGAATATTCTGATTTCTAAAATAAATTACTAGACCTGGTCTAAGTGTAATTTAGCCCCACCAGAAAATACATTTTCCTTAGCGTTGACATGAAATATTTTGTATTTATTTTGAAATTTGCATTTTAATCTTTGAAATTTGCTAGTTAATTTATAAAGAAAATGTAAATAACTGTCAATTTTGGACAAAACTAGTTTTTACTTAAACCAGGTCTACCTTTAAACATGGTCTATTTTTTTGTGCCTCCGACCTAAAAGACCCAATTAGTACACAACTGTGGAAAGAAAAAGAAAGCTACATTGGAAATAATTTGCAATATATAATGTTTCCTTTTCTTTATTCATCAATGGAAAAGGCAAATCACAATACTGTGAAAACAGCGATACGCCGAACACTTTATCGTTCATAGAAATAAATAAATTGCTCCAATTTTGAATTCAAATAGAATTATCAGCATTTAGTGTTTTGTGTCCTATGGTGGGTGACTTTAACCCCCGTCTTCCGGAGCCATTTTTTGTAACAAAACTCCCGAAGGGGGGGGGGGGGGTGGTTACCACCCCCCTGTGATTGTTGTTAACTGAACACCCATTCCTGTAAATTGGTACAAAGGATAGCTTAGAGTTTCTTCTTCTTTCCATTGGTGTACCAAATAAGTACTAAAATCCCCATTAATGACGTCATCACCATGACTTTATATTGTTGATGAATTAACGAAAAACGGGAAAAAAAACAAAAAAACATAAAAAAAAAAAACAATCTAGGGTGGAATTTGATTATTTGCCGCAATTTTAGCTGACTCAACCACCCTTTAATAGCTCTAAAATGATGGTCATTATTAAAACTAGTCATTTCCCATCAAGTAGAGTCAAAAACCTGCATGAATCTGTTTTTTTCCTAACCTTTTTGGCGAAAATTGAATTTTTCCCACTGTGGGTGTCTATGGAAAATGGCAGTTTTGCTGACATGCGAACTTTATACGCATTTTGACGTAATCGCTAGGCAGGTGGGACTTATTTGGGTATCTCATGGAAAGAGGAAGGCCCCTAATCTATCTATTGTACCAAAATCATGTGTCTGCGATGTTCCTGTTTGTCGGGTTAAGGCATGTTTGGGGGGGGTTACAACCCCCCCCCCCCCATCGATCACTTGTGATCACCCTGTATCTTACCTATACCCGGTGATGTTTGGTTTTGGATTAAAAGGAGCGGAAACAGTCAATGACAATTACATTAATAATTTGGAACCAAAAAGGGGGTTTTTAGCAAGCCGGGGAAAAACCTTATGGGGGTGGTAAACCATCCCCCCCCCCCCCTTCGGTAAACGAGGGGTAAAGTCTAATACTTATTAAATAAATCAAGAAAATCTTCAACATTTGCTGTGATTAATCAAGCATGGAAACCCCTTCTAAAATCATCTGCTTGCTTGTGCATGAACTTAAAAGTGATTGGTGTTTGTGTAGTTAAGGGTCAAAGTACTAAATGGTAAAAGGTCAATCTCAATTTGTACCATGTCAAACATTAAGAAGGTGAACGCAATTGGATTATTGTATTTATGTTGCCCTGTGACCTATTTTGTCGCATAACTGATAACTATCATTGCCAGATGCTACAAGCTAGTTCTTATTTTGACACAATAAGCTAGATGAACAACTCCATTTCATTTTTGACCAAAATTGGAGCAAATTCTGATTTTGACCCCTCTCCAAAGAAATTGACCTTTTTACCATTTGGCCATTTTACCCAATAACTCAAAACCAATGGTCATAAATGGTACATTTTTGAAATCCTATGACTCGCCGGAAAAATTTAACCATATCAAACTATCTTTTTGCTAGTCCCTCTTACCTCTGACAATAATTGTATTGTAATAATATTAAAATAATATAATCGATTAACTTTTAATGTGGTCACTCCCTGTACAAAATGAGATTGACCTTTTTATTATTTTAGTCATTTTTTACCCATATTCATATCATTTATTCCAATACATAAGATGACAGAAATTTACCTATACAAAAGGGAGCAGATACAATGTGATTATGTGATAAGAAGAGTGAAAAAGAAAAACCTTATGCTAGGACCTCCAATGGACAACTCCTAAGAGACAACTCCAAAACTAATGGTCGTAGGTGGTACAAACTATACATTTTTGGAATCCTTGTGATTAGATGGACATACATTTCAATATGATTGAAGCATTTTAAAAGTTTGACCCCTGCGCAACCCTAAATTGGCCCCTATTGGAAAAGGTCACCACAATTTGAGAGTACTAACTACCTAGCATTGATATAGAAGATCTATACTAACTAACCAAGGTGTCAAACCTTTACTGTAGTGGGGGTGGGGGGGGGGGGGAAACAATGGGTGTGACCCAGATCAGGACTTAACTGCCCATTACTAATGTCTTGCTGTTTGAATAATTAATTTCTAAATATCTATTAGTTTTGAGAATTGAAGAAGATATGTTACCTGTCGGTGATATTGGGATGTCAAAAATCGCGTATTTCACTCACACAGTGAAGTTTATCCTTGGAGAATGACAGCGCAGTATTTTTTTTTTATTTAGCAAAATATTGTAAGATATCCAACACTGTACACACGCTGAAAAAAGAAAAAAAAGGGGGTTCAAATTTTGGCACTGTTGCGCTGATGCCATGTTTCGTTAAGCTTGTATTGGTAACTCGGAACTGCTTTAAAACAAACCTCGTCTTGTACTGACTTTCGGGTCCACTTCGTACGTTATCGTCCCATATTGACATGTTAAAATAACTCTTATCCGTGCAGCTATTCTATTATAAGAAATCTTACCTTATGTGAACTCAATTAGTACCACTTGGCCGTGTACGTCGTTCCTTGTGATAAATGGTCTGTCTATGGCTGATTGTATCTGAATCTCTTAAAAGACAAGTTTGAAATCAGGTCGTTGTATTACAAGGGGATAAGGCTATTGATTAACGAACAGGAATGACAACAATCCTAATTTCCTTGCATAAAAAAAAAGAAAAGGTTGGCTTCTTGCCCATTGTCATGAAATACTGTGTCCATGTGACTGAGTTTCATAACCACTCATCTCGCCATTGTGTTCTCCATTTGAGTGCGTACTCATCACTTTGTTTCAGCACTGGTATCAAAATTGCCCTGTCGACAAGGTCCGCGTTTATCCATACACGTTTCTCTTATAACCGGTCTTGTTCCACTTGCTTTTTAGTTTATAGACCGAACGTGTCAGATGATCCACAAATAGCAATTACAAAAAGTGGAAAAATATCACTTTCATTTTGGTAAAGTTTTATTGTGGTCACACTGTATGTATGGTTTATGGGAAGGTAGAGCGATTTCACCACTCAACTGCCAGGTGATCGTATTCCTGTTCCCCAAACGAATTTATTGCTTAGAGAACAAGTATTGTTTCCAACTGAAAAAGCTGGACAATCCAAAAAACAAGCATTCGGAGGTCGAGTTTTTTGAAAGGCGCCCTTTCCAATAACAAAATACCTTATACAAAATACCCTATAAAATATATCAAATATTCTGTTCTGATCGAAGATACGATTTGTGATATTTAAAAGCCAGATGAATCCACAGATATCAAATTAACAGAAAGTGAAAAATATCACTTTCATTTTGGGTAAAAGTTTTTATTTGATCACCTGTCTGTATGGTGTTTGGTAAGGATAAAGCGATTTCAATCACTCAACTGCCAGTTGATCGTAAAAGTTCACTGTTCCCGATTTTTAATTGCTTAGAACAATGTATTTGTTTCCAACCGGAAAAAGCTGGACAATCCAAAAAACAAGCATTCGGAGGTCGAGTTTTGAAGGCGCCATTCAAATGCAAATACCGTATAAAATACCCGATAATATATCAAAAATTCGGTTCTTATATATACAATATACGATGTAATTATTTAAAAGCCCATACATTCGTGAACAAAATCACATCCTTTTCGTTTGCAATAAACAACCTCATTGTTTGGATCAAACGTTTTGTAATCAAATCTCATGGAGTCCTCTTGCGCATACAATCCTACTCCAACCTATCGGGAGTGGAAGTCTTGGCCGGCAACTTACATACCGGCATCACGTCTATCCGTATGCGCCAAGGTATATTCGAGGAATTACCTCCTGTGCCGATTTGCTGGATCCTCATGAGGTGCCAGCTCAACGACCCTACGCACCACCGACCTTGTGGCTCTGGTCTACAGCGCTGCTTACTATGCCGCCCCATCATGGTGCAATAGCCCTCACACAAGAAGCTGTACACGACGGTACTCAACAGACCTTAAGAACCATTACTGCTTACCTCCGTCCACCTGCAGTGCTTTCGTAGAGACACCACAGGCACAAACTTTGAATAAGGCTCTAATGCTCGACAACAAGCAACCTCTGCATAACCTCTCACAGAATCACAACACCACTCGGCAGACCTAGATGTGCTCTCGTCGAACTTTCTGTCGACACGTTGCTAAACTATCCAGCTCCCATTCAACATCTTTCTTACAGACATGGAATATTTCCTGTCTGGATACTACTTCAAGACCATACAACTCACTATTACACCTATGCATAACCACCCCCAGTAAGCAATCCAGGAGGTCGGTCGCTTCCAATATACATATGCACCGATGGGGGCTGCGCCCATCGCCCAGCCTGCCAAGGTGTTCTCCATCCCAACAGACTGCGGATCACATGCTCAACAAGTGACCAGCACCTTTCGTCCACCTGGCATAGACTTCTCTCAAACTCCCAGCCATCACATAGCTGGCTCCGCGCGCGGTCTACAACAATATGTAGGAGCGGCGGCCTCATACGCAGAAGAAGAAGGTACACTGTAAAACCAATACAGTGCAATTTACAGAATACTGTAAAACTTGCCCAAACTTACGGATATTTGGCTGTATTTGGAAATACAGGAAAATACTACTGTAAATTTTTATGTCCAATTTTTTCCCAGGCCTATAATGACAAAATCTACATGATACTTTATATTCGAAATTTAATGAGTTACAACATCATTATCACTCCGATGATTTTTCAATTATAACCATTATAAGTACTAAAATATACGGAAATACTGTGAATTTTACATGAAATCCTGGCAGCATTCTTCCAACAAACCCCGTAAAAATTATAGCTTTTACAGGTATTCATTCAAACTTTACTGTATATTTTACAGTTTGATGTAAATCAAACTGTAATTTTACAGTTATGTGCCCTGTAATAAATTGTGGATAGGCCTAATAAGTTTGAGCGGTGTTCGTGTCAAATGCTTTTTTTATTCTCACACATTACACTCTCTGTAATAACTCACCAAATATAATGTTTTTAAGAATCGTTTGGTTAAATTATTTTTACAGTATACGGTAATTTTACGGTAATTTACTGTAAAAAGTACGTATTTTTTATCAGTGTCTAATCCTGTTGTAGAAATTTAACTTTCAGTGTCAAAGTTTGCCTTTTAAGGGGGGTGGTGTTATGGTTATTCTCTTTTTTCCTGTGCTTAGATATTATTTTCCCGTATGTTACAAATCCAAAGGATTGCCTATTAGGGGACAGTACCTTGTTTTATTATGCACGAGAAAAAATAGAATTCCTTATGCAAGATGAAAAATTGACTGGATTATATCGTGGAATTGACTTACATGTGCAAGGTTGGAGTCTTCACTGTGATGACATATCAGCTTTGAACTGCAACGCTTGTTTTAATGCTGGCATTAAGCGCCACGTACGTCGAGGGCACATAGTACGTTATTCATAACGGCATAGTGGGTGTATTGATTATATTTAACATTTTTAAACAAAGAAATTTAAATGTTACATTCCACAATTTGAACCAATCAATGTGCTCACGTTATATAAAGTTATCGTTATATAAAAATGCAGATCATTTGTGGCACAAGGCTCAAGCTGCTTGTGTGTTTCAAGGATATTTCTGACCTTGGTGTCCATGCGATACCGTAACAATATGTAACAATTTGTTATAACTTTGATTCTCGGGAATCCATTAGATCAGCTTTAACGCAAAAATCTTTGCATAACCCCGCTCTCTTCCAACAATTTTTAATTAACCATACTGTATTTCTTAGAAAGCAGATAATAAAACGTTTTCTAGAAATCAACTATAGTTTTTTCCAGACGATATAATAAATGTTCTCGCGTGATAAATAAAATTCAGATCATTTGTGCACAAGGCTCATCTGCTTGTGTTTCAAGGATATTTCTGACCTTCGGTGTCCATACTATACAGTAACAATATGTAACACAATTTGTTAGAACATTGATTCTCGGGAAATCATTAGATCATACATTTAAACAAAAATCACTTCTCTTGCATAACCCCGCTCTCTTCAACATTTTTTATTAACCGTACGTGTATTTCTTAGAACTCTCATATTTTATCCGTTTCAATATAGAAACGTTTCTTAGAAATCATATTAGAGACTTTTATCTAGAATCATATATAGAAACGTCAATGCGTTATGAAAATTTGAGCACTATTATTATATAGTTATACAACATTCGTATTGTCACGCTCAAACAACCAATTTTGTTTGTCATTTTTAAAATGCTTTCTGTTTGAAAACCAAATCCTGTTCTAAATTGATTGTTGTGACCTCTCTCAACCATAAGCGTACTTAGAAGAAATCAAAGTTACTGCATATTGTAATACACCGATACAATAAGAGCAACCATCGATTTTGTTAGAAGGGTACCCTCAAATTTAACAAAAAACTTTTTCTCAGTGCATATTTTGGGCGTTCCTCCGTTTGATCAATTATGCAATAATTTTATTTTTTTGCTTATCCTGTTTGGGATCTGTACACTCAAAGACTATTATTTTCACGAAACTATACTTCTGTGCAAATAACAGTTCATTAATTTAATTACGAGTGATATAAGACTTCTTACATGCAATGAGACCAAGGTGTAACATAATTAGTTTAGTATTTTAATCTCAAGTTAAAATGTGTATCCTGATTGGAAAATAAAACTTTTACCAAACATACACATGAAACGCAAAATGGGTTAACTATCGAGCTTAGAATCAATTAAAGGCGGGGTGACTGGTGGGACACTCGTCTCAAGTTAAACTCTAATCAAATTGAAATTTTTTGGTATTAGAAGAAATTATTCATATCTTCTCATCATTTCAATGAATTAAGGGCCCCGAACTTTTTTGTCCTCTTGATGTTATGAACAAAAGCGACTCCAAATGTAGTCACCACATTTCTTAAACACACACACCCACACACACACACACACTCTCCTGTGGGCCCAATTTAGTAATTTCCTATATTTGTATTGAGCTTACTGATAAAGCTTTGTTTATGAATGTGGATAAGGTTTGAGCTGAACAGTACATATCACAAATCAAATATCCAAACTCTCAATGGTATTTCCACCAAGATTGATAATAGACCGTATTCAATATGACGTCAACCACCAGACATGTTGGTGGACAAGATGCATACATTCCAGGACTACAATACATTAAGCTGTCAATCGATCCATGTTTAGCGATTGCACATGGATCATTGCCAGGTGAATGTATTGTAGTATCTTGTCCACCAACATGGCTGGCTATTGAATACGGTCTATTGCGTATAACGTGATTGACGTTGTTTGATCATTCGATGTATGGAGCTATATGAGAACGGAAATAGTCGATACAATCATGGTTGTACAAATCTAGTATTACGGACCAGTTTGACGGCCACATATACCTCATATACATAGAGATGGATTAATAAAAGGCTAGAGGTCATCCGGCCTCTAGATTCGACGAGCTCACTGGTGGATGCTTAAATGTTACCTCCCAAGCCCATCACACGTAACACGTATAGTATGGAAAAATGCACTTCCTCGCTTATTTCGCCAGGTGATCCTCTTATAAATTGATCCTTATACATCCAAGAACGTGCAGAAAGTTTATCGTCGTTAAGATCGAGGGACCCCAGCAAACACAAAACGTTCAGAAAACGTTTTTCCCAGGTTCTGATTTTACGTTTTGTCCTTTATAAACGTTCAGAAAACGTTCTAAAACGTTTTCGTATGTTTAATTTCTTTGCGTTTTTTAAAAAAAAAACGTTTCAGGAACGTTTTCTGTACGTTATCGAATAAACCAACCTATTGACGTTATTTTACAACGTTCTCAAAACGTATTTTCTGAAACGTTTTAAGAACGTATATTAACGACGTTTATTATAATACGTTATAATTTGGTTACATTGCAGACATTTTCTGATGGTTTTATTAAGTCCGTGGAAGAACGGTTTCTAGATGTTTGTAGTGCGATATTTTCTTACATAACAATGTTTTCAGTTTGTTGCACGCTAGGTATGTTTTAGAGACATTCAGAGAACGTTTTCTGAACGTTTTAAAGTAAACCAACATATCGACGTTAGTTTGCAACGTTCGTAAAACGTATTTTTGAAACGTTTAAGGAACGTAATTTTTCGAGGTTTTAAACACGTTATAATTTGGTTATACTATACCTGTTTCCTGTTGGTTTTAGTAACACCTTAAATAAACCGGTTCCAGATGTTAATTCGTAATATGACTTGTACTTACATTACTCTGCGGCGTGCATTAAAGGTCCTTTCCAGAAGTTTTCAAACACATTTGGTAAAGTTATGAAACTTTTCATTAACGTTTTTCCGAACTTCTTTAACATTAATTTGTTTATACATCCATGAAATGTTGCATAATAATTTTTGTTAAAAATCCATTTATTTGTTACCCAATAAACGCAAAACACGTTTTTGCAAGACGTAAACGTTTTTAAAACGTCACCATGTGACATTAGGGTTAAAGGATATAGGGTTAAGGTACAAGGATGTCTATACTAAAAGCTAAGTTTATAGAATGATCACTTAACATTTGGAAAAAATAGTTAAACACACTCACCTGCTAAACATCTAGACTATATAAATAGAAATTAACCTATTTAAACTCAGTCAGCTAGCTGGTGTAGTGGTTAAGTGTTCAGATTTACACGCGTAGGGTTCAAGTTCTACTCCCACAAGTGATACAATTTCTGTCTATCAAAATATCAAGTGCAAATTGTCCAATGCTGTTATAACGGCGTGGCCGAGCTTTGAAAAGTGCGCTAGTTTTCGAGTTACCCCTCCCCTCAGTACAACAAAACACAACCACCTTTATTTGAAGGATAAATATATGAGATTTAACAAAATGATGGTTGTGGTTGTAATATTTGGTGGCTTGGTTGATTTCTTGGCCGAAAAATGCATTTTGGGCTGCAAATTAAGCGAAATTATTTTATTTTTAAAATATTACAATGTTATTTTTATGGTATCCATTTTGTTATTGATATAGGTTTTATACATTGCATAAAGGCTTCAGGTAATACTCGTTGTATTTTTTTTAGGAAAAAATGTGATTTTGGGGCTAAAATTCTAGACCCTTTATATATTGCATAAAACAGAAATCTATAATATAAATGTCAAAGATTGACAGTATTGCATCCTGATTAAAATTTGTTTTGCTAAGAATTAATAAATCTTGATTTGAGCTTTTAGCTCAAAAACGTGATTTTCTGAGCCAAAAAAAACCTGCCACCAAAGTTTTTAACCACAACCATCATTTTTAAAAATTATTTATTACTATCTTTCGAATATAAGTGGTTGCGTTTTGTTGTACGGAGGGGAGGGGTTGTCGACAATTTTGCAGTCCAAACCGCTCCACTATAACCTTTGCAATATACACCTACGAAATAACATGAATTTCTTTTTTTCCATTAATTATTACTATTTAAAGGTGCTTGTTCCGATTTATGACTATGGTGCTCTCTACTTTATATGAGAGCCTGGCACTTGCACATAAGTCCCATCAAGTACAGTTGGAAACAAACTTGATGATAGAAGCAATAATGCATATTGCAAAGCCCTATTCAATACCGTGCTGCCAGAAATATTTTTCTGCTTATGTATGTTGATATGCAAGAAACAAAATTAATTACATAATCAGAAAAAAATAATTAACCCGTTATGTGCTGAAAAGAAGCGATTCCATCATCGAGCGACTGCGCGCCGTTGCTATACAAACCTATGGCAAATACGACTGCCTCCACAAAAAATACAAGAATGTACAAAATGGTAATGTTTGTGTTAAATATATGTAAATTGGTCCTTCTGGAGCAGATATAAACATC
>JAMKCH010042646.1:0-12815 GCA_023653785.1 Ophioderma brevispina | reverse complement strand
CCAATACAATTAAAAGGGACCATTCTCAGAATACACCGTGAGTTCCTTATGTTTGTTTGAATCAAAGAACAATGTTCGTCTCAGAGTTGGGTGAACCCAAGCATCTCCTATGCACCAATATTTCTATGCTATTATTTTTAATATAATGGGCATACCGTATACCAGATTATTTCAATAAATTTTGTCACCTATAGCAAAAGTCAGAACAAATTATCATGAAAATTTGGTTTGTTTATATCTTAATGTAAAATACCACATATATGCCACCATTTTAAATTTATGAAATTTTTGCAAATGACTCAGGCAATCCTCGCAAAAAGAAACTTGGAACACCCGCGCTTTTTAATGCATTCACGCGTGATTACTTTGCGTGTGAGTGAATAAACTCATTCTCCAAACTCCAACCCGAAGGAAAAGCAGGAGCTGGCGCATTGTTTTTACCCTTACCCCCCCCATCAGACAATGTTGAGACCCCCTCACAACACGATCAAACGTTGGGCCTCTGAACCACATTGTACGGGGGAGCGGGGGGCATTTATTTACACCTGAATGCGCTTAATTGTTCAAAGAATTTTGCGAGGATGTCTGAGTCCATGGCAAAAATATCATCTAATTTCACGTTTTGCTTCATAATTCCAAAAACACGCAAAGATAAGATAACCAAATTCCCAGGAGATCTGTTACCTTAATAACTACATTACAGAGAAATCTGAGAGAAAAAGAACGATTGCAATAAAGGCGTAGTCAAGAGTACTGAAAAATGTGTCCGCTTAAACTAAACATACAGTCACATTTTGCATTGCCTTCATTTTGTCCAAAATCAATCAAGGTATAAAAGCTATTCTATTTTCAAGTAGAAAAAAGGGGAGGGGAAAAACAGAAAATAAAAACTCGTGGGGCTACACCGTTGATGAACGAGTTTGGCGAGTTGACAGAAAAGACGGTTGGAGTTCCAAAAATTAAGATTTTTCACCAATTATGCTCATTTCATGCAAAAAAAAAAACAATTAAATCTACGATGGATGTTATTGGGGAAAGTGACTACCATTTATGTGGCTTTTATAATTTAATTTGTAAGGGAAATTTTGAGCTATTGAAAAAAGCGCGAGCAATGTTCTACACACCGTTACGAAAAATTATTTTGAATATATATATCGTTTCTACAACGCGTGGTCTCTAGGTGTAATATCATTTGGCTACAGCTTTGTGTTGCATTTACTAGAATGTAAACAAAGGGAAGAAGGAAAATGAAAAATAGACAAAAAAGTGAAAACAGTTGGATTCGAACCCGTGACCGTTGGCATATACAATGTATCGCGAGATACACTCGACACGGGACGTCGTTGTGTAATGGAGGTGTTTTTTTAGGGGTGAATTGTAACGTCAAATGCTATCAATGGAAAAGTTGACTGCAAACCCTACACACGGTTTACCCCGAGCTTTACCATAAACAAATCTTGATTTTTTTCAGAATTCTGAAAAAAAATGAAATTTTGATCATGGATTGAGGGATTGTTGGAACCACGCGGTTAAATCAGAGATGATATTCCGGGACATTTGAAAGGCGCGTCGTATCGGCGCGTTCCGTTTTAGAAACGGTTTTACTTGTGTTAAGTAATAAGTTCATACGAACATGTTTTTTTCTTTCAATGGCGAAACCATCAAAACCCGCGTATTTCAATGTGGCAATCATCATTAACGATTTAACGTTTGCACTTTACCATTAGCCTCATTTCAAAGTCGAGTCAGTAACTTCGGCATTGTTTCTAGATGAATGACGAAATAGGAACTGGAGTGGCAGGGATGTTTTAACGTCATCATATTCTGTTGCTAACTAAAATGATGCATAGTGATAATAGAACTATTGGATGAGAAGATCGGGGAATCAATCATATGTTATAATAATCTATATAAATAGGTTGAAGAAATAAGCTTAAACGTGGGGGTAATTATCACTAACACGAAATTTAGACTTATTACCACACACAAAAAATGTCCCAGTCAGTGAAAAAAATTCACTGGCATCAAGGATTTGAAGATGTGATATCTTGGGGTCACCTGTGCGAGTTTCTTGAAGGACTATAGAAAAAAAATATCGATATCTTCCATTTTCGAAACTATTAGCTCAGGTGATAGAGTATTGAACTAAGAAAACGGAAGATCCAACGTTCAAATCTTGGATATCATTGAAATTTTCATGGTTAGATCTAAAATGTAATGGTTAATATAAGTTGTAGTCAATTTTTACACCTTTATGAATATTTTCAATTACTTTTTTTCTTATCGTTCTGATATTATTGTCACATTTTAATGTAGGTCATGGCATACGAGTACATCATAGAGGCAATTTACAATTATAGTAGTCATTACGCCTGAAATGTGTTGTGTTATGTTTAAGTCCTGTTGAATCTTGTATTTGCAACGTTTGAAACTCCACAAGGTTTTTGATAAATTTAGGTATCAGTATTTAAACGATATGTAAGAAAATATCCTTCAAATATGTCACTGTCCTCATGATGTTTTTTTTTAAAAAAACGTATATGAAATTGAAGATGGCTTTACTGGAAGTGTTCGTATGTTTTTAATCTCTATATAATGTGATTTGCAAATAAAATTTTTTAAAGTGAGTGACCCATTCTCAGGAATACACAACGTGTAGTTCCTTCGTGTTTGTTTGAATCAAAGAAAAAATGTTCGGTCTCATATTATGTGTGAAACCCCGCATTCTCCTATACACAAATATTTCTATGCTATTAATATTTTAATATTAATGGAGCATTACCGTAGGACACATTGATTTTCAAGAAAATTTTGTCACAATATAGAAAACTCAGTTCAGACAGAACAAATTATCCTGAAAATTGGGTTGTACATCTTTTGCTGTTTTTAATTACAGAGCAAACGTGAAATTAGATGAAATTTTTTGCAAATGATCAGACAATCCTCGCAAAAAGAACTTGGAAACACCCGCGCTTTCTTAATGCAATCAAGCGTGATCTTTGTTGTGAATGAAATAAAATCATTCCCAAAATCAGTTGAAATCAGGAGCTGGAGCATTGTTTTACCCTTACCCCCTCCCCATAGCAATGTTTGAGGGACCCCTTCACAACACGATCCAACGTTGGCCTCTGAAAAACATTTGTACGGGGACGCCGGGTGGCATTTATTTACACCTGACTGCGCTTAATTGTTCCAAAGCATTCTTGCGAGGTTGTCTGAGTGCCATTGCAAAAAATATCATCTAATTTCACGTTTTTTGCTTCATAATTCCAAAAATTACGCAAGATAAGATAACCAATTTCAGGAGATCTTTTCCTTAATATCTACATTACAGAGAGATCTGAGAGAAAACGATGCAATAAAGGTAGTAGTCAAGAGTACGAAAAGATAGTGTGTTAGATAAAAGCAAACATACGTCAACATTTGCATTTCCTCAATTTTGTCCAATCAATGGATTAAGCTATTCTATTTTCAAGTAGAAAAAAGGGGAAAAAACAGAAGAAAATAAAAACTCGCACACGATTGAATGCACGAGTTTGACAGTTGACAGAACAGACGTTGGAGTTCCAAAAAATTAAGATTTAAGATTTTTCACCAATTATGATCATTTCATGCAACAATTAATGGCGAGGATTGTTATTGGGGAATGTGATACCATTTATGTGGCTTTAGAATTCTTTGTAAGGGAAATTTGAGCTATTAAAAAGCGCAGCAATTTATACACAACGTTTACGATAAAAATTATTTGGGACTATATATATAGTCGTACACGCGTGTCTTATGGTGTAAATATTTGGGCCGAAATGCTTTTTTTTCATTACTAAGAATGTAAACCAAAGGGAAAGGAGAAAAGAAAATAAATAAAAAAAGTGAAAACAGTTGGATTCGAACCCGTGACAACTTTGGATATCAAGCTATCGCGAGCAAACCACTTTTTTTCGACCACGGGACGTCGTTGTGTAATGGGGGGTGAATTGTAACGTCAAATGCTATCAATGTTAAAGGTTGATGCAAACTACACACGGTTAACCCCAAGCTTACCATCACAAATCTTGATTTTTTAGAATTCTTGAACCCCCCCCCAAAAAAGAAATTTTAATCATGGATGAGGAGGGTTGAGAACCACGCGGTAACTCAGAGATGATATGCCGACATGTAAAGGCGCGTATCGGCGTTTTTTAGCAACGGTTTACCTTGTGGAAGTAATTAAATCTTACGAACATGTTTTCTTTCAATGGCGACCCATCAAAAAACCCGCGTATTTCAATGTGGCAAATCATTAACGATTTTACCGTTTGCACTCCCATTAGCCTCATTTCAAAGTCGAAGTTCCGTGACTTCGGCATTGTTTATATATGAATGGACGAAATAGGAACTGAGGGCAGGGACTGTTTTCAACGTAAATAATATTTAGTTGTTAAACAATGATGCTGTAGTGATAAATAGACCTAGTGGATGAGAATGGGGCGGAGGTGATTATATGTGTTATAAATATATTATAAATAAGTTGAAAGAAATAAGCTCAAACGAGTGGGTAATTATCATAACACGAAATTAGGGGACTATAGCCACAACTAAAAATGTCAGGCCAGTGAAAAGTCATGCCAATCAAGGATTTGAAGATGTTGTATCTTGGGGTCCACTTGTCGAATTTTTCTGAAAGGACTATAGAAAAAATATCGATAATCTTCATTTCTGACACTATTAGCTCAGTTGATTGAGTATTGAACTAAGAAACCGGAAGATCCAAGGTTCAAATAATTGGATATTCATTGAAATTTCATGGTAGATTCGAAATTTGTTAGATGTTATTAAATAATGGTTGTAGTCACTGTTTACCACCTCTTGTAATCATTTTCAATTACTTTTTTTCTATCGTTGCTGCTATTTTGTCACCTTTTTAGGTGTCATGGCATTAGAGTACATTCATAGAGGCAATTTACAATTATGTAGTTATTAAGCCTGGAAATGTGTTGGGGTATTTTTAAGTCTCTGTGAACTTTTATTTTTGCACACGTTTGAAAACTCAAAGGTTTTGAAAAATTTAGGTATCATATTTCTAAAACGTATTTGTAAGAAATATCTCATTGTCACTGTCCTCATCATTTACGGTATATGAAATGGCAGATGGCGTACTGGAATGTTTTCGTATGTTTTTTTTAATCTATATAAGTGCTCTTGCAAATAAATTAAAGTGACATTCTCCGAAGAAAACGTTGAGTTCCTTCGAGTTTTGTTTGAATCAAAGAACAATGTTCGGCTCATATTATGTGTGTGAACCCAAGCATTTATCCTATGCACAAATATTTCTATGCTATTAATATTTTAAATAATGGAAGCATTACCGTATTACAGATTATTTTCAATATAAATTTGTCACAAGATGATTAGAATAACGATGGCGTGATGATGGTGATGATTACTATTGTTTATTTTATTCTTTTGATGTTTTTAAAATTTACAGAGCAAAACGTGAAATTAGATGAAATTTTTGCAAATGACTCAGGCAATCTCGCAAAAGAACATGGAAAACACCCCGCGCTTTCTTAATGCAACAAGAGGAGTACTTTGTTGTGAATGAATAAAATTCATTTCCAAACTCCAAGGGAAAGCAGGAGCTGGAGCATGGTTTTACCCTTCACCATTCCCCATCGGACAATGGTGAGGGACCACTCACACACGATCAAACGTTGGCCTCTGAACAACATGTACGGGGAAGCGGGGGCATTTATTTTACACCGATATGCGCGCTGTAATGTTCCAAGAATTTTTGCGAGAATTGTCTGGTCAATTGGCAAAAAAAATAATCTAATTTCACGTTTTGAGTCATAATCCAAAAACTACGCAAGATAAGTTAACCAAATTCTCAGGAGATATTTTACCTTAATATATATACATACAGAAAATTGAGAGACAACGATTTGCAATAAAGCGTAGTCAAGAGTTACTGAAAAATGTGTACGATAAACTAACATACCGTCACATTGCATTTCCTTCAATTTAGTCCAAATCAAGGTATTACAGCTATTTATTTTCAAGTAGAAAAAAGGGAAAAAAAAAACAGAAAATATAAAAACTCGCAACACAGTGCATGCACGCAGTTTGACGAGGTTGACAGAAACAGACGTTTGGGAGTTCCAAAAATTAAGAATTTTCACAATTATGATCATTTCAGGCAACAATTAAATATACGATGGATGTTATTGGGAATGTGACTACCATTAATGTGGCTTTAGAATTTCATTTGTAAGGAAAATTTTGAGCTATTAAAAGCGCAAGCATTTTTATACACAACGTTTACGATTTTACAATATTTTGGAAAATATATCGTTATACAAAATGCGTGTCTATATGGTGTAAATATTTGGCCTACATGCTTTTTTTCATTACTAGAATGTAAACAAAAGGGAAAGAAGAGAAATGAAAAATAGAAAAAAAAGTGAAAACAGTGGATGCGAACCCGTGAACACTTGGATATCAAGTACGACGAGCTAAACCACTAGACCACGGACGTCGTTGTGTAATGGAGGTGAATTGTAAGTCAAAAGCTATCAATGGTAAAGTTGACTTGCATGAAAAACCTACACCACGGTTAAACCCCGAGGCTTTACGCATAACCAAATATTGATTTTTTTCAGGGACTTCTGAAAAAAAATGAAATTTTAATCATGGATGGAGGATGTTGGAAACCACGCGGGAACTCAGAGATGATATTCCGAAATTTGAAAGGCGCGTATCGGCGTTTTAGCAACGGTTACCTCTGTTTTAAGTAATAAATCATACGAACATGTTGTTTCTTTCAATGGCGAACCGATCCAAAACCCGCGTTAGCGTATTCCATGTTGGCAAATCATTAACGATTTACCGTTTGCACTTTACCATTAGCCTAATCCAAAGTCGAAGTTCAGTGACTTCGGCATTGTTCCTAGATAAATGACGAAATAGGAACTGAGTCGCGGGATGTTTATACTGTGCATCATATTTTGTTGCTAAAATGCTGCATAGTGATAATAGACAATTGGATGAGAATCGGGGAGTATCAATATGTTATAAATATCTAATTATAAAATAAGTGAAGAAATAAGCTCAAACGTATGGGTAATTATCATAACACGAAATTTAGACTTATACCACACCCATAAAAATGTCAGTCAGTGAAAAATTACTGACCATCCAAGGATTTGAAGATGTGATCTTGGGGGTTCACTTGTCCGATTTTTCTGAAGGAATATAGAAAAAATATCGGATAATCTTCCTTTCTTGAATATTAGCTACATGTGCTGAGGATGAAATAAGACAAACGGAAGATCCAAGGTTCAAATCTTGGATATTCATTGAAAGATTTTCATGGTTAGATTCTAAATGTGTTAATGTTATATAAATTAAGTTTGGAGTCCTGTATGTACCACCTCTTATAATCATTTTCAATACCTTTTTTTTTTCTATCGCGTCTTGATTTATTGTCACATTGTTATGTAGGTCATGGCATTAGAGTCCATCATAGAGCAATTTACAAGTATGTTAGTTATTACGGCTGAAATGTGTTGTGGTATGTTGAAGTCCTGTTGAATCTTTTATTTGCAAACGTGTTGAAAACTCAAAGGTTTTGAAAGTTAAGTATCTTATTTTAAAATTAAACGTTATGTAAGAAATATCTTCAATATGTCACTGTCCTATGATTTAACGTATATGAAATTTGCAGATGGCTTACTGGAATGTTTTCTATGTTTTTTTAATCTAATAGTGCTCTTCGCACAATAATTTTTAAAGTGACCATTTAGTCAGAAGACAACGTGAGGTCCTTGTGTTTTGTTCTTGAAATCAAAGAACAAAAGAACAATGTTGTCTCATATTTAATGTGTGAACCCAAGCATTTCTCATATGCACAAATATTTCTATGATATTAATATTTTAATATTAATGGAGCATTACCGTTATTCAGGTTATTTTCAAATTAAAAATTTTTGTCACAATATCAGGAAAAAGGTCAGAACAAATTATCCGAAAATTTTGGTGTTTATAATCTTTGCTGTTTTTTAATTAAGAGCAAAACGTGACCTTAGATGACATTTTGTGCAAAGACTCAGACCAATCCTCGCAAAAAGAACTTGGAACACCACGCGCTTTCTTAATGCATCAGCTGATACTTTGTTGTTGTGAATGAATAAAATCATTCTCCAAACTCCAAGGAAAAGGAAGCTGGAGCATTGTTACCCTTTCCCCCCTCCCATCAGACAATGTTGAGACCCATTCACAACACGATCAAACGTTCGGCTCCGAACAACATTGTACGGGGAAGAGGGGGGGGCATTATTTTAAACCTGAATGCGCTTAATTGTTCCAAGAATTTTTGCCGAGGATTGTCTGAGTCAATTGCAAAAAAATATCATCTATTTTGCAGTTTGATTCATAATCAAAAATACGCAAGATAAGATACAACCAAATTATCAGGAGAGCTTTTACCTTAAATATCTACATTACAGAGGAATCTGAGAGAAAACGATTGGCAATAAAGGAGTAGTCATGAGTACTGAAAAATGTGTACGATAACTAAACTACCAGTCATCTTTTATATTGTTGCATTTTCCTTCAATTTTTGTCCAAATCAAGGTATTTACAGCTATTCTATTTTACAAGTAGAAAAAAGGCGGAACAAAACGAAAATAAAAACTCGCACAAAGTGCATGCACGAGTTTGACGAGTTGACAGAAAAGACGTTTGGAGTTCCAAAAATTAAGAGGTTTTTCACAATTATGATCATTTATTGACAACAATTAAACTACGATGGATGTTATTGGGGGAATGTGACTACCATTTATGTGGCTTTATGAATTTCATTTGTAAGGAAAATTTGAGCTTTAAAAAAGCGCCAGGAATTTTATAACAACGGTTTACGATAACATTATTTGGAATATATATATAGTTCTACAACGCGTTGTCTCTATGGTGTAAATATTTGGCCTAGCATGCTTTTGTTCAGTATAAGAATTGTAACAAAAGGGAAAGAGAAAATGAAAAAATAGAAAAAAACGTGAAAACGTTGGATTCAACTCCGTGACACTTGGGAGATAAAGTATCGCGAGCTAACCACTCGACCATGGACGGTCGTTGTGTAATGGAGGTGAATTGTAACGTCTAAATGCTATCATGCTGGTAAAGTTGACTGCAAAACCCTACACACGGTTAAACCCGAGCTTTACCATTAACAAATCTTGATTTTTTTCAGAATTCTTGAAAAAAATGAAAATTTTAAATCATGGATTGAGGATGTTGGAACCACGCGGTAACTCAGAATGATATTCGACATTTGAAAGGCGCCCGTAGTATCGGCGTTTTAGCAAAACGTTTTTACCGTGTGTTAAGTAATAAAATCATACGAACATGTTTTTTCTTTCAAGGGCGAACCATCAAAACCGCGTATTTCAAATGTGGCAAATTATTAACGATTTTACCGTTTTGCCACTTTACCATTAGCCTCATTTCAAAGTCGAAGACTCAGTGACTCGGCCATTGTTTCTATATGAATGACGAAATAGGGAAAGGAGTGGCAGGGATGTTTCAACGTCATTCTATTTTGTTGCTAAAATGTGCTAGTGATAATTAGACCTATGGAAGAGAATTCGGGGAATATCATTATGTTATAAATTATCTCATTATAAAATGAAGTTGAAGAGAAAATAAGCTCAAAAACGTGTGGGGAGTATCATTAAACACGAAATTAGACTTATACATCACCAAAAACAAGTCCAGGTCAGTGAAAAATTCACTGGCCATCAAGGATTGAAGATGGACTTGGGTTTTGTCACTTGTACACGATTTCTGAAGACTTATAGAAAAAAATGATCGATAATCTTCCATTTCTGAACTATTAGCTCAGCTGATAGAGTATTGAACTAGGAAAACGGAAGATCCAGGTTCTTCAAATCTTGATATTCATTGAAAATTTTCATGGTAGATTCTAAATTTGTTATGGTATATAATATAAGTTGTAGTCACTTTTTTACCACTCTTATAATCATTTCAATTACCTTTTGTTCTATCGTTCTTGATATATGGTCCATTTTTATGTAATGGAGGTTCTGGCTATTAGAGTACATCACTAGAGGCCAATTTACAAAGTATGTTAGTTATTACGCCTGAAATGTGTTGTGGTAGGTTGAGTACTGTTGAAATCTTTTTTTATTTGCAACGTTTGAAACTCCAAAGGGTTTTGAAAATTTAGGTATATTATTGTAAACGTATGTAAGAAATATCCTTTTCATAATAGTTTTCACTGAGCCTTCATGATTTACGGTATATGACAGTGAAAGAGGCTTTACTGAGAATGTTTTCGTATGTTTTTAATCTATATAAGTGCCTTGCAATAAATTTAAAGTGACCATTTTCAGAATACAACGTGAGTTCCTTCGGGTTTTGTTTGAATCAAAGAAACAATGTTCGTCTCAATTGATGTGTGACCCAAGCATTTCTCTATGCACAATATTTCTATGTATTAATTAATATTAATGGGATGCATTACCGTATACAGATTATTTTCATAAAATTTTGTCCACAATATAGGACAACGTAGACAAATATCCTGAAAATTTGGTGTCTATATCTTTTGCTGTTGTACAAATTACAGAGCAAAACGTGAAAATTAGATGAAATTTTTTGCAATGAATCAGACATATGAGCAATGCAAAAAAAATACACTAATTCCGTTTTGCTTCATAATTCCAAAAATCCGCAAGATAAGATAACCAAAGTCTCAGGAGATCTTTTACCTAATACCACATTACAAAGAAATCTGAGAGAAAAAGATTGCCAAAAAGGGATTAGTAAGAGTACCGAAAAATGTTGTACGATAAACTAAACATACCGTCAACATTTGCATTTCCTTCAATTTTGTCCAAATCAAGGTATTACAGCTATTCTATTTCAAGTGAAAAAAGGGGAAAAAAACAGAAAATAAAAACTCGCACACAGTGCCTGCACGGTTTTGGCGAGTGACATGAACAGACGGTTTGGAGTTCTCAAAAAATTAGCTTTTTCACAATTTGATTCATTTCATGCAACATTAAATCTACGATGGATGTATTGGGGAATGTGACTACAATTTATGTGGCTTTTAGAATATCATTTGTAAGGGAAATTTGGAGCTATTAAAAAAGCGCAGCAATGTTATACACAACGTTTACGAAAAAATTATTTGGACTATAATACGATCGTTCTCTCCACAACGCGTGTATCTATGGTGTAAATATTTGGCCTACATGCTTTTTTCATTACTAAGAATGGTCAAACAAAAAGGGAAAGAGAAAGATGAAAATAGAAAAAAAGTGAATAACGTTGGATTCGAACCCGGACACTTGGGATATCAAGTTATCGCGAGCTAACCACTCGACCACGGACGTCGTTGTTAATGTGAGGTGAATTGTAAACGTCAAATGCTTCAATGGTAAAGTGACTGAAAGCCCTAACACGGTTTAACCCCGAGCTTTACATAAAAAATCTTGATTTTTCGAATTCTGAAAAAAAAAAATGAAATTTTAATCTGGATTTGAGGATGGTGTAAACCACGCGGTAAATCAGCGAAGATGATATTCCGACCCATTGAAAGGCTGCGTAATCGGCGTATTTAGCAAACGGGTTTAACCTGGTGTTAAGTAATAAGATCATAACGAATATGTTTTTTTTTTCTTCAATGGAGAACCATCAAACAACCCGCGATTTCAATGTGGCAACTCATTAACGATTTACCGTTGCACTTTACCATTAGCCTCCATTTCACAGTCGAAGTTCAGTGACTTCGGCATGTTTCGATATGAATACGAAAATAGGAACTGAGTGGCAGGGATGTTTTCAGCGTCATCATATTTTGTCTGCTAAAATGAATGGCATAGTGATAATAGACCTATGGGATGAGAAATCAGGGGAATATCATATGTTATAAAATATATAATTAATAATAAGTTGAAAGGCAAATAAGAATAAGCTCAAACGTGTGGGTATTTATCATAACACGAAATTTAGACCTATACTACACCACAAAAAATGTCAGTCAGTGAAAAATTCAAATGGCATCAAGGATTGAAGATGTGATCTTGGGTTCTCTTGTCGATTTTCTGCAGAACTATAGAAAAAATATCGATAATCTACCATTTCTGAACTATTAGCCGTGATAGTGTATTGAACTGAGAGAAAACGGAAGATTCAAGGTTCAAATCTTGGATAGTCATTGAAATTTTCATGGTAGATTCTTTAAAATGTAATGTTATATAAATAAGTTGAAGTCAATTTTTTACCACATCTAGTAATCATTTTCAATTACCTTTTTTTCTATCGTTCTTGATATTATTGTCAAGGTTATAGTAGCGTCTGGCATTAGAGGAAATCCATAGAGGCAATTACAATTTATGTTAGTCATTACGGCTGAAATGTGTTGTGGTATGTTTAAGTCTGTTGAATCTTTTATTTGCAACGTTTGAAACTCCAAAGGTTTTTGAACATTAGGTATCATGATTTTAAATGTATTTAAGAGAATATCCTTCAAATAGGTCACTGTCCTCATGATTACGGTATATGAAATTGCAGAGGGCTTTACTGGAATATTTTAGTAGGTTTAATCGATATAAGTGCTCTTGCAAATCAAATTTTAAAGGGACCATTCTCCAGAATACAACGTGAGGTTCTTAGTGTTTGTTTGAATCAAGAACGAATGTTCGTCTCCTATTATGTGTGAACCCAAAGCTTTCTCCAGAACAAATATTCAGGCTATTAATATTTTAAATTAATGGAGCATTACCGTATTACAGATTAATTTCAAAAATTGT